>JAADVB010000018.1:0-131232 GCA_023334545.1 Salisapilia sapeloensis | reverse complement strand
CTACGGTACAATTGATGCTGCAAGTAATCTTACAAGTCAAAGTCATGAACTTTGGACGGGCATGTGATGCGATGATGCGACCAGATTTCTTGGAGATTATAAACCTGACAAAAGCATTATAGACAGAGGCAACTAGGAAATAGCAAGTTCTCTTAAGTTTCCATTAACAGCAGACACCAGAAGTGCGTTCTCCAATGATGTCCTAACTAACATTGCACGAGAGTGGCACTATCGATAAGGCTCTATCCAAACAAATGACTAGCCTAATCCAGATCGATGTTCACGAGCCAGACGCTACGATGGACCGGTAGAACTATCATGGAAGGTTTACGTATCAGGCTGTCAGATTTCGTCTTATCTAATTTTCGTAGTAACTTTAAGCAACAAATGGACCAGACTAGCACATCATCTCCATCAAATTACTCAACACAGTCAAACGACGAAGTACTCGGAGGATGCAGAGAGGGCGATGTAAGAAGTAGAGAGAATGTTAGGGCTGAATCTTCGGCAATGAGTAGCCCAATAAGATTGAAGTTTTATAATATGAGTAAGTACCTGACCTCGGACCACGCTGATGTGTAAAAGCTGTATATTGTGTGCACGTATCTGACCTACGAGCATACTGACACGCTACTTGATATACCATGTAAGCTCAAATTATAACAAACAGACTGACTATCGATCCGGTCTAGTAGGTTAGGGCATCACTTTGCGATAAGATAATATCCATAATCTAGAAGGGAAGTTTCCATAAGTTGATGTAGCTATTGTATATAGTCGATCAAGACATGGCATGTAAATCAAACCCATAAATGATATAGCAATATTATGAAAGGAAAGGAGTCTACAAAGGATGGTAAGACCACAAAAAGCACGCGAGCAATACAGTACACACAATTTAGGCAGATACTTATAGCTACAGACTCTTCAGATATAATTTCCTCTTCAGATATGATCTTGCTTTGCCATAAAACCGCCAAACTCCTGCACCTCGCGCGCAAATGAAACATGCACGGGAGCTAATATCAAGACGTGTGCAGCTATGTTGAATTCTCTTGTGCGGCGATCTCAACTCATTGGTTGGTGATTTGCTACCATTTTCACCTTTTCGTTATGCTTGTCCTTTCACGTTGATATTCTCTACCTTGTTGAACTTCCAAATATCCTTTACCCGCTTTCACGACATTCACAAGTATCCACATGGACTGTGTGGATTAAAGGATGACAACATGAGTCATCTCGATGTCAGAGACTACAATGCAGGGATAGTCGAAGGGGTATAATCGGTTTAGATGCACATTATCAGGCGAAAAGGCGTTACCACAAGCAGATTTACTCCCTACATGCAAGACATGCTCGATGGTACATCAAGGTTCGCACACCCTGCCGAACTGTGGATACAGGCCGGAGGTACTATCATCACGATGAAACTATTCGATTGGGAGGTGGCATTTGCATCACGGTTCAAGGGACTCTTTATCGTCCTTGCCTTCCCACTGTGCTGTATGTCCTGCTTTCGTCTTCGATCACCGAGTTGTCGGCCATGTATCCAAAAGGAGAAAGCCTTTATGATTTTTGACTTCCAAGGTATTGGTAGTCGCGCCGCTTGTCTGGCTGGTTTCGCTGAGTGTCTTAAGATCATCTTCATGGTGGTTGTCTTTTGATGCTCGTAAGCTCGAACTGCTTTATCATTCTCGACTTTGATGGCTATTGGGTCTGTTTCTTAGCGCTTGCTATGCACAGTGTTAATGTTAGACTCAAATTCATTTGCGCGAAGTTTTCGTTCCGCAAAGGTTTCATTGTCAATGTGTTAACACTCCCATTTATTCGTGTATCGTACGTTGGTTCTTCCTATTAGATCCCATATGAGGATTGGGTAGCTCACCATATTTCGAAGTTTCCACATCGGTTTCCGAGTATTATAAAAGTTTCTCCTTTTATTCCCTAGCTCTACGCTCACACTGCTGAGTCGTACGATAGCGTTGATAAAGTGATGGTCTCATGAAACGAATTTCCACGAGGTGCTATTAACTTCACAGGTTCAATCGTGGCCATTGTCCTATTAGTTGTGTTGAAAGACTCGATGCCCGAATCCAGCACTCCGGTCTTTGTAAATTCTGCGTCATCTCTTTTGGATTCCTTTAAATCGATGTTACCGTTGGACAATTCGATAATGCTACCCATACAAAGTACGGTTTACTACGTCTACATGAAGTGCTCGGTCTCTCATTCTATTGATATGCTGCTTTCTGTCTTCGTAAAGACCGCCGTCCACTTTTGAACTTCCTTATTAGATGTACCGAAGAAAGATGTATCATATGCAGGTTTCATCGTTTTTAACCATCACCATTGGCTCCATGGGTTCATTATTTTGCTCAAGATATTCGTCTCGGATCTGCGTTTGCAAATTCGTCACTCCATGAAACTTTCGTGTCGTAAGTACTAAAACTGCCTTCGTTCATCGCGCTGCAGATCAGTGAAGCGGAAATAGAGCGCTCCTATCAACGTTCTTTCATGTTATTGGAGCCGTGATATGTATTATTCTCTGTGTTTAAGCTTTGCTGGCCATCATCTACTCAGACGCTACCAACTCAAGCTCCTTGGCTTCCATTATCGCTGTAATTATCTTCCTCTTGGCGTACCTGTGGTATCCTTTTCCAAATGTCTCCACAAACCAAAGGCATCAGCTCATCGCCTTAAATAGTACTAGCATAGTCTAAAGCAACCAGGCTCGTGTATCATCTGCACTAGAATACCATTCCTACCTTATCCAAACATGCAAAATTATTTGTAAAGTTTATTTCTATCTTTTATAGGTAGCCAACAAAGCTGGATACACTTGGTCAAATCAAAGTACAGTCCTTCACATCCTTGCTCCTGAACTGTTCACTCCGTCATCTTCAGAGCTGAGCTCAAGTCTTAAAGTAACTAGGCTGAGATAGACATCATCAGCCAAGACTAAAGACACAGCAGTCGAGCCTACTCTATATCCCATGGCAACTTACAATCTTAGTCCGACAGAACTGGCATTGCATTTCCATAAGCTTAGTCGCCACAGTCAAATGATAAACTACGTTTACATTTTAGACGAAGCAAGAACGAGTAGAAATATAGCTAAAGGTTAGTGGCGAATGAATAGCAATCCGAAAAGAATAACGATAACGCGTGGTTTTGCGTAGGTCACAGGGTGCAATATGAGTAAAGACGGAAATCTCCACTGCGAAATGCCTTTGTATTCTCATTTACAGATGCACCAGCTCAAAGATCCTCATGAGCTTTACTTATCTAAAATGCTTACAGCAAATGTACATGTCAATGAAGCTTCCGTCCACGGACATAAGCCAGCGCTCTCTTATCCACCTTCTTGTTCTTCTGAACTGCAGATGCTGTGGGCATTGTCTGATGCGAATACTCAGCAACGGAAGGAAGGCCCATCGAAGGCAACACTCCGTCCTCGTCTTCCACTCCTCCCCACTCTTCTTCCGATGCCATGCAATGCAAGGAGTACAGCGCCAAGGTCGATTGAAACCACTGGACCAACAAGTCAGACCCGAGGAAGACCACCGAGAGGCATTGTGCCGCCAAGGACAGAAAGAAGATTGGACTGCTGAGTGTACTCGTCTTCAAAGCTGACAAGATAAACGCTGCCAACAAGAGCTCTGCCCCATTTAGATCGAGCAAAAAGGAATGGTACGAGATGCCTTCAACCACAAAGACTAGAGGTAGCAAAACTCGGAATGTAGTGGTCATGGCAGACGAACCGCCAGTACAGAAGAGTTGCACGAGGAATGCGTACCAGAGACACACTGGTGCCCATGGAGGTGCCCACGGGAAGACGTACTGGACGAGCAACGGAAAAGCGTACATGAAAGCAAAGCAGAAACCAATATGACGATGGGTCAAGACAGCTCGGAAGGCAACACGATGAACGCGGATGAACCAGGACGCTCCATGGAGAGATACGAGAAGAACGACGCTAAATACGACGGCCATGACCGACTCGACGTGGGAAAACACTGTGAGGCAGTAGGATGTCAGCTGCATTCGTCTCGACAGCCATGTCCAAGCTCGTTGACAGGCGACTCGAGCGCCTTTAAAAGTCGTGTAGAGACTGAAAAGTAGCGCGTAGAGGCCATCAAGACACGACAAGGCAGCTGCTTTACTCTTTTCTGACAGAGGTGTCGACTCGGCCGCTGTTTCCATGGCAAACTCTTCCAAGACAGATTCTTCATCCACCATTTTCTTCTTCCTTCCCTTCTTTCGCTCCTTTTTCTTTTGTTTAATCTTTCGTTCACTAGGTTTTGACTTTACCTCCGGCTTGACTTGCGTCTGAATAACGTCATCACTGGATTCACTCTTATCCGAGTTAGAGCTACTCTTCTTGGGTGGTGGGTCTGGATACGATTTATCCACTGGTGTCGGTTCCGAGATGACAGGAGTCTTTTCCTCTGAGCTCGTGCGATCTGCCACTTCATGCAGTTTGCGTCGTCGAGGTCGATCACGAGTCTGGTGTTTTACTGTCACCCAAGAACTGTCAGGAGAGCTCTTTTCGTCACAAGATCCTGGACTAGGCGTGCTCTTCACTGGCTCAGATGTCACTGGAGTTGGTTTCTTTGGAGTGCTATACGAGGAAGGACATTCTTCCTCCCCCGGAATCTCTGGTGATGAATTATTGGCTATAGGAGTCTGTGGAGATGGTGTGATGGCTGTAGGTATCTGTGGTGTCGACTCCTTGGGAGTTGGTGTCTGTGGTGGTGATTCCTTGGATGTTGGTATCTCCACAGGAGAGTCTATAGGTACAGAACTACTGTTTAGCTCTGCTAGTTTGGATTCTGGTGAAGAAGCAAGCGACGGAGTGGTATCAAAAGGAAGCGTGAGGCTAGATAAGGGCGAATTGAAACCATTAAAGTCATTTTTCGCACTTGTTTCAGCAAGTGGTGGTGACTGTGCATTATTCAAAGTGTCGAATCCACTTGAAGTGAACGATGGAAGCTTTTGATCGGTGAATGGCGGCTCATCGGCGTCATCACCAAGCCCTGGAGGTGCTTGGAGCACCTTTTTCTTCTCACCAGTTGATAAAGCCTGCGCGTTCCAGTTAGCATTAGGCGAGAACGACGCCATAGAAGATCGAGACGATGGTAGGTAGGTAGGAATCGCTTCTGAAGCCACTGTAGAACGATAGGAAGATGATGATGCAAAGGCAGGAGACTGGTAAGTATCGTGAAGAGGCGGATCAACTTGTCTGCGGTCAGGAAAGAATCTAGAGGTTGGAGGACGTTGGCCTTGGTACCCGTATGAGGTGGAAGTAGGTGATGGAAGAAAGAATTGATTCGGATGGGACTCTGGATGTAGTCGAAAGGACGAAAAGCCTTCATCAAGGAGATGCATGCTTTGTGTAGTGCCATTCGATGGTTGATTCCAAGATGCACGACCACCGATTGGACCGAAACTAGGTTCGGAAAGTCGAGTACTTGGCTTGGGTGGCGAGTCCTCTGTGATGCCATTTGGTAGGAAATACGAAAGGTTCGGTTCATTTTCTTCTTCATCTTCGTGCATATGCCCAAGAGATGGATTGGGATGTTGCATTAGAATGGCAAATAAGCCTTTACAAGGCACAAGGTTATAGATAAAGTGGATGGAATGAAAGGTCCTCGATCGGACGCATGAGAAGATAACGTCGTGATGGGTTTCGTGTCTCGTAAAGTAGCTTTTAGTGTATCTTGCTCTTTGTATGCAATTATCATCTACTAAACTGGTATGATTATCCACCTTGATTGGCAAGTTTAAGAAAGGTATCTAATCAAACCAATCAGCTTCCACTTGCGTACTCAGAAAGAACACAAAATGCGTGGAAGGACGACGGAGGCGAGTGAAGGGAAGAAGGCCACGCGGTTCCTGCGCCCGTCTACATCGTTTGAACATCGTCGAGCCGTGATCGAGTACCTGGAAGAGTGTCGAGACATTACCCAAACAGTGGATCACTTTTACGATGACCTGAGTGACCAAGCGAGGCGGAATAAGAAACGAGCGATCTACCGATGGGTTAAGGACAAAGACCGGATCATGGCAATGTGTGGCACTGTCAAGTCTGCCCGGCTATTGCGTATGCGACGACTCGGCGACGGCAAGACATTAAGTGATGAGGATGAAAACGCATTGGTCAAGTGGATTCAAGAGCGCCATGCGGCTGGTGATAATGTATCGCCCGCTCAATTAAGTGCGAAAGCATTGGAAATCGCTGCGAAGAGAGGCTTCTCCCGCTCCGCTTTCGGCGCCTCGGGTACATGGCGAGAGGGATTTTTACGACGTCACGGTCTCTCTTTTCGACCAGAGCCACGAATGCTGCACATGGACGAAACGTCAATCACGAAAGAGCCTATACTCAACTTGACTGTATAATGTTACATTTGTGCCCATCTTCCTTTGACTTTCTAGGATCAGTCAGACCCAACTATGGAGTAGCTTCTGATCCCATAATTCTTCTCTTCTCCATCCTTCAAGCTTAGATCTTCTCCACAGTCCAAGCCTAGATGGAAGAAATTTCCGACTAGATAGATAAGATCATTAAGTCGTTGAAATGGACAAAGCAGTCAAGCGGATTAGACAGATAAGATACCCAAGCGGTACTATAATCTGTCCTGGGTTACCAAATGGTTTCTAGCATTAGCAGAATCCCATCAAGCCATCGAATTTGGATACATATCTTCGCATACTCTATGGGCGTGCGCAGGTCCACCAAGTTTCTGGTCTGATAGTTAAATTCTCGGCACTTGATTCGCACGACCGTCCAGGCTATGATGGATGGGAAAAGACTTAGGTGGTGCTATTGGCCAGCTGACGTGTAACAAACTCAACGCAAACAGAGAGCGATAGGTCTGCGAATCACCTGTGTAGAGACTGATTAGCGTGCGAACGCTCATTCTTCATTTTGCATGAGATCGCCGGTGCCCTCGATTATAATGGAACGAAAGCATTCCAATAGTAGCAGCAGCAGCGGAAGCACCTACAGCGCTCGAGCAAGCGCCATCTTTAGTGTCCGAGCGCCCTCCTTTATTCCAGATCACATGGAAAAGTCTTATGCGAGCAAGCACTCTACTGGATCCTCGGGAGCGTCAACAAGTCATCGGCTCGGCCGTCGGACGAAACCGACGACTGGACGTATCATCAAGGTGCTCGACACGGGAAAAGCATTTCGGTTTCCACTCCACTCTCGGAAGAATCTCCCGGTCTTAAATCTTCCTCCAAGAGTGATCGAAACTTTCCAAACAAATGCTCTCGACCAACTTCGACAAGCGTCCTCAAACGATCATATCTGGGCAAAAGACCCGACAAGAGCTTCCCCCGTGCCTCGAGGTTACCAGTGGAAGAAACTGACTGACAAGAAGACAAACATCACAGTGCATCGACTCAAGTCCAAAGTCAGTCCGTTTGAAGAGATGCGCATCCGATGCTCAGTTCGTACAGACATGAAACGCCTCGCGTGGGGTATTAATGCAGACACCACGGATACATTGCGTTGCTCTCTTGCACATCTGTTTGAATCCAGCTTCTTGGACGCTGCCGTTCTTCAAGTGCACCAAGCTCCGACAGATGAATCTCCCTTTGACTTTTGCATGGTCAAGTGGATGGCTTTGCAATGGACAGTCGATGCCAACGTTTCCACTCGCATCGAAATTGTCTATTTGGACGTTTGTCAGAAAATCGTCAGTCCTCGTGGTCGGACGATCATTGCCAGATCTATGACATCTATTGATCTCGACGACTATCCCACGTGCACACCCACTCCATTCAAGTTCGCGAAACCAGACTTGAAGTATCTACAACTTTTTACTCCGACGGACAAAACTCATGTGCTCGATTCCACGATCAAAATGTCACTACATTTCCGAGGAGACGCAGTGCATACACCGAACTGGCTAGGTGACCGTATCGAATCAGCCTTTGCCATGTACGCATCCAGACTCGGCACTGCTTCTGATGCGAGGTATATCATGGCCAAGGAGTACATCACGGATCGACCGTTCAAGGCTCCGAACAGTAGACCTGTGTGCAAAGTCTGTTTGTTGGCTTTCGTCCGCCTCCGTCCGCGACACAACTGTTCTGCTTGTGCCGACCTCATGTGCCAAAGCTGCAGCGTGGATCTGGGAATCCAGACACACCTTTTACCAGAGTCCAAACGGCCTTTGCCATCCAGACACGGAAACACGGATGTCGCTGTGAGGGAAAAGTTTTGCGTGCAATGTATTCAGGACTTTCGGATAAAGCTTCTGACACAAGGAATGCCAGAGCTACCGAAATTAGAGTCGCTGTCGATGCTATCGAGTGAACAGTCCTTCAGTAGTAGCTCGGACAGTTGCGAACCGTTCATAGTGGAAAGTAACGCATCGTTGTCGATTGACTCGAATTGCCAACCTCAGAAAAAATGTCGTGTTCCGTCGGCTACGACTCACAGCACCGTGGCCTCGACTACCTCAATCTACTCCGACGTGGATTCCATCCAATACGAGACGCAATCGACTACAACATCATTTGCCAGTCCAGATGTATCGTCCACTACACCCGATGAAGAGCTAGCTACCTTCCACTTGTCCCAATCCATGGCAATGCGATATCGAAACCTCAAGTCGACTTCGGACGAATGGAGTCGACCGGAAAACCACACCGTGCTATATGAACAATCGAGTGACAAAGAGAATTTCATGCCGTCGTCGTTCATCCGAGTACAAGAAGCGCTTTCAGCTCAAGAACGTCTCCTTCGACGAATGATGGCGCAAAAGACTCGAGCACACTTGAACACTGACATCGAAACGATCGATGATTAATTTACATGTAGAGCGTATTCCATATATATAAAATGTCAAAAAGACATTATGTTTTTTTATTTCCTAAAAGCAATTCACACTACTCAAGATGCACAACTCTTAATCGAGCTCTTCAAATCGGTCCATCGTGCTTTCCTGGACCGCATGCGTGATCATCGGATCGCCAGTCGTTCTGCTTTCGCCACGTCCACGCGAACCGCCCATGTACCGCTGCGTTTCCTTCTTTAGCATGTTCAGCATCGCTTCTTGTGCCGCAATCGATTCATTCATTTTATGGAATGTGTCCGAGCCATAGGACGATGAGCTTCCACCTCTTGACGAGGTCGGTGACGTCGCTCCACTTGACCGTAACGAGTTCTTATTCGTGGGAGATGCTGTTCCGCTCGATTGCAGTGAGCTCTTGTTCGTTGGAGACATAGTTAGCTGGTTCAGTCGATCCTGCACAGAATCACTTGATTCATAGCTGTGCTTGCTCGTCGCCACGAGGCCATTCAACTTGGGATCGATCTCGACTGAAGATTTCTTCTTAGATAAGCTCGATCCAGATCTCTCCGTGCCATCGTTTTGAGAGCTAGAGCGACCACGTTCCGCACTGACGTTGCTAGGTACCCGAGTACTCGAGTTAGTGTTGCCATTAGCATGTTTTGTCGGAGTTCCTGTCGTTTTCTCCGGCTTGACGTACGACCACTTTTGGTGCGAATCTTTCTTCTTGCCCTGAGAAGCAGGCATCCAGAGAGAGAGTTTACTATTCCCGCCAGTGACAGACCCTGCACTGGATGTAGAAGATACAGAAGCTTCAAGAGCTTGGTTGTTACTGCCACTGAGACTTCTGCTGGCCGAAACATTGCGTTGATGGGATTCCCATTGCTCCTGCGTCGGCCATGCATTCTCTTCAGCCGACGGACTCTTCTCTACGTCAAACACTGACGAGGGGTTGAAGGTACCAGCAGCTTGCTTTCCTAGCTTGTCTCGTGCCTGGATGATGCAACGTAGACAGAACTTTTCATGCTTCACGTGGTAACCTCCGTCTCCTGGAGAACGTTTGGATGATAAGCTGACGAATTTGACATCGGCAGTACATTTGCCACACACGGCGTGCTCACATCCAAGACACTCGACAGGTTTCTTATTCGATCGAAGGATACCCCCGAGCTTCTTGTGGCATACATTACAGTCCTTGGCGTTCTTTGCAATCTCTTTGCTGGACTTTGTACGACGATTGCTGTTGGCCTGTTGGGCGAGAGTAGGCAGTAGACCAGCAGCAGATAACGCTCGAAGTTCCGACAAAGGAATAATGTACTGATATGATCGGAAGAAGAGGTTCATGGCTTTCGGGTCGCCACAGTCCAGAGTTCCGCATCCACGATACACGACCTGACCTTTGTCTTCCCGAAATACGTCCATCATGGACAAGTGGAAACGACCGATGCCGAGACTGTGCTCCTTAAATCGATCCTGTGTCAAGTCCAGTTCCAGCGGCCGGACGTACCGGACAAGGACGCGTCGTCCTTCGTTATCAAATGTCCGTACGTGATACCGGAACTCGATCAGATCACGCGGACCGTCACTACTTAGCGCTGGCGAGTCAATACAGAACCAGGTGATGCCAGCGAAACGGAACGGGTCATGCTCATCAGGCGTATGTGTCTTGTCTTTCCATAAGACGGCTGCATCTAGGAATTGGTCGTCGTAGAGGTACGAGCCTAGAATACGCAATTGGTGCGTGTCTTCACAGTGCAGCGCATTGATCACGTCCTTTTCTGTCAACGTGAGTTGAGTCTCACATAGTGCATGGACTTCACCGACCGAATTGAATCCGCTTGAAGTCTTGCTCAATGAGGAACCAGACGACGAGAGTGACTGGAATCGAGCGACGGAATCGGACGTGCCGGGCTTTTTCCTTTGCGAGTACCCTTTAATGCCGTTCTTGTCATAAGACTGCTTGTACATGTCTCGAAACTCGAAGAAGCGAAAGTACCAGGACGTCGGGTCCTCCAGAACATCACCGATCTCGCGCTCGGCGGTCTCCTTGAGACTGCGAATCGTCGGCGCACTCAAGAGCACACGAGGCAGCCGTCCGGTGTCGAGTGGGAACTTGACCGCGTGGACGTCCATTTCTTTTTTTGTCGACTCCCAAAACTTCTACGTGTGCAGTGGAGTCGCTAGAAACGCTGCAAACGTGCGTAGGTGAGTGCGGCTTAGAAATGATAACAATGTGGTCCGGATAGATTAGACCGACTGGAATGACAGATCCGGTGTTCGATTGTGTCGGTTATCAGCAGGTGATTGGACCCGGATGGACCTGGCGCCTCGGAGGGAAAATCCGTTTGATGCATGCAAGCGGACGATCCTAGAGGAAGGACGTGTCCCGAAGATCCGCACGTGGCACTGGGCTGAAGAAGCTTCTTGGTTCGTCTACCTAGTCACCACTTTTCTACCATACTTGCTATCCCAGGTTTCCATGTGATTCAGACGATGTAGTCAGTGGGTATCGTGCGAAGATCACGCCCAGCATAATTTTGGTACCATTGCATACGCAAGATACGTACGATGTCGATAATTTTGCGTAACCGTTCCTACTGCCTCTATCTCGACGTTCGGCGTGCTTAGTAAAAGGTTGCGTAGACTTTTCAAAGGCGTCGGGTACAGAAAAGCCGTTTGTATATTTTTTGTCGTGCCGGTTGAGGCGAAGTAGTCTGGATCTAGAGTCAGAATGCCGTTTGCTTGAATAGATAAACTAGATTGCTATTTCTGGACTGGTCGGTACGAACTCAAGTGCGCAAGCCCCATACAAGCCAGCGACTCTCTATATATAATCAGCACGTACATCTACTAAATGATTACCAGTAGATTTTCTATGATTAATTGCTCTGTTGGCTTTAAGCTAGCTCTACTTCTTTTCTTGAAGGCAGGGATGAGCATTACCTTTTTGATTTGCTTACCAAAATCGTTGACTGCACATCAAAGAAAGGCGAGGCTGAACTGAGTCCTAGTCCCAACGCTTGAAGCCAAATCCTATCCGAACGGATCAATTGACAGCGGTACCAAATCTGTGCAATGTGGCCAGTTACGATCGTAGAGACATCAACAGTACTTATCGCGCCTTTTCGTCCTGTCCTCACTTTGTACAAATACTCACCTTGCACAGCTACCTATATACAAGAAACACGCATGTATCTCGCTGCATGCATCTCACCAAATCTCAACTACTTCAAGCACACTGGTATTGTAGCGTTTCTCATTTTACTAGCGAAGCTGCTTCGTATACGCATACGCCACTTTCGACGCCTACAGCTGACACCAATTGCTGCAAAGGATCCCGGGTACATGCAACGCTAGTCCGGACTTGAGCTCACCTTCTGATATTGAGAAACAATTCTTCTGATTTTATACCTCAACGTTCTTACTCGTCATTTATTCTGGATATACTAGTTGGCAACATCCTACACGCACTGCAATCATAAAAGCGCCACGAGTGTACCAACACGTCCATACGATCGACACAAAAGAGTATGCACAATCATCTAGATCTTGATGTAATTGATCGTATACGTCATTGTTTCGACAACAGATCACAATTTAAAGCTTCCAACTGTATTAAACTCTTTCACGCGGCCGTTGCCGTGTCCTCCAGTCGATCCATTACCTTCTTTAACCGTTTGAGCACTTTCATCACTGTTCTAGGCTGCATCGCTTTCGACTCGACACCTTGTCCATCCTTTGCTGCTTTTGTCAGTCGCTTGGCTATCAAAAGCAAAGCCACCGTTTCTTCCATGAGCCGACGAGTGATCTCTCGTTGATGACACTTGGTCATGCGCTCCTGCTCATGCATCTCGTCTTGTGCCACGTGCACTGCTTTTAAAGACTCGCGACCTATTTCGTACAGTTCATTCGCATTTTCCTGCATCTCCCACTTTTCCAATTCCCATCTACGACGTTGCAACTCGTACTCTTCTTCCTGATACCGCAATTTATTTTCCAACTCATTCATCAAACTGCTGGTGTCACTACATGTATGAGTAAAGACGGAAGATTCGCAGCCGGCTTTATGGTCGATTGGAGCATCATGATCTTCCATCAGCATATCTCGCTGGTCACGAAGTCGATTCGTTGTGGTAACCTGGTCCTGATACGCACCTTGCCATTGAAGAACAGCAAGCTCCGACTCTCGAAGTTTTGCCTCCAATTTCAGTTCTCTAGTGCTGTGGTGAGATGCGGTGGAGGATGTAATGGATCGCTTTGTCGACGGATCGGCATCGCATCCTGTCGAGCTATCTACCAGATCCTCCAATTGCATCCGACTCTCTCCATGTGCCGACGACGACATTGTTCTTGCTCTAGGCCGTACACGACTACTTTCATTATCCGGCCAAGAAATCTGACTGTAGCGTGGAGCTTGAGAATTGGTAAGCTCGGAGATATTCGACAAGTCAAAGAACGAAGTCGACGCTCCACTGTGCCTGCTGTGTGCAAACAGAACGGCTTCACGAAGCTCTTCTACCGTGTCTCGTATGTGATCCATTTGGACGACTCGAGATACTAAAACCACCTTCTCATTTGCAAGCAGCCTGTCAGGATCGCATAGTGTCTCTTCACGAGACTCTACATTGAAGTTGACACAATGCAACGACAGGAATAATTTGCATCTACAACTGGACAACATTGATCTTATTCGCATCTTCTCCACACGCGTGCGATCTACCACTTATGTTTCTCGCATGAACTGCGGGAGAGCTTGATTGAAAACCTATTCGAAATAACGTAGTGGCTGCAAGTGACCCTAGTATACAGCGGTAGAGCCTCCAGCACACGAATGTAGCTCGACCTGACCCTCCCACCCATAGGAATCCATCAAGCACCTCGACTCCTACTGACAATGGACACGAAAGAGACTTTTGCTCGAATGTAATGAGATACGGTACGCCTCGCACCTCCAGCTGTCCAACTCACAAGCCTTTTTCTCGTTCTCGTCCAACCATAAACGATTTTACTTCGCTAGTCAGAAGCTATCAATCGAAAATGCAAGTCATTGCTGCCACCGCTCTAGCACTCGCCGCCGTCGGACTCGTTGATGCCAGCAGCATTACGATCACCAACAAGTGCAGTACCTCTCAGACTATCTACACCCGTCTAGGCGGTACCTACGGGGATGAGTCGGACGAAGTAGCTGTCGGTGCCTCGATTACCAAAAGTCTTGATGCCGGATTCGAGGGGAACATTCGAGCAGGATCTGATGATGCGGCAACTTTAGCCGAGTTCTCCGTTGATAACTCAGGCAAGACGTGGTGGGACTTGTCTATCATCCCGCCGCGACTGAACCCAGGCTTCATTTTCTGTGATACACTCGACCTTTGTAAGAAGAACTCTCAGTCTGGTATCGGCTTCAACAAGGCTGTCAAGATCATTCCTCAGGGTGAAGACACTACTGGAAACTGTCACGAAATCGACTGCCCAGAAGATGGATGCCCAGACGCGTACAACTTCCCAAAGGATGACACCAAGACCCACAACTGTGACGCTGGTACGAGCTTTGAGGTCATTTTCTACGAACCGAATGGCTCGAGCGGAGACGACAATGCGTCCACCCCTCCTGCCTCCAGTGGCTCTGGAGACAGCGCCACGGACACGTCTGAATCGGCTGACGCGTCTGCTGACAGTGCGAACCAGAGCACCATGAGCTCGCAGCAAGACGGCACTGAATCGGTTGCTAACGAATACGCACAAGACGTTACGGAAGCACCCACGGAAGCACCCACGGAAGCGCCCACGGAAGCGCCCACGGAAGCACCCACGGAAGCGCCCACGGAAGCGCCCACGGAAGCGCCCACGGAAGCGCCGATAGATGCTCCGGAAGGCCCGGAAGCTCCCACGGACGCTTATAAGTCGAACGACCGCGCATACGGTGGAAACACTGATAACTCGGACGCTGCCGCCTCGGTCTCGTCCGACAACGGAGCTGAATCTGCGGCCGACTCTCCAGTTGTGACCCCGGCACCGTCGGCTGGCGCAGACCACACAACGGACTGTGATCCTCAGTTCTAAGCTTGTCTGATGTACTCTTTCACTTTGCATCGATCAAAGTATCGTTAGGCCATGACGAGATAATAACACTGTCAATACACTCTTCCGTACTTTTGACTACACAAGCCTTTCTTCCCTCCATAATACAACTAGATGCATGTATCCTAACCATCTCTACTCTATAGATCACCTACCGTCCTTATTACATGACGAATCGACGTACAGTTATGCGTTTAAGACGAAAGACATGTAGTAATATGCAGAATAAAGATGCTGTATTAAAGCAAAAGGTCTACGGGCGACTACATTATCTACTACGTAGTACTTCGAGGATCAAATCTCGACTGAGGTTTGCAAACCCTTCTGTCTTGGTCACCATATCAAAGTGACGGACGATGTAGGCGAGACAGATCTCTCGCAGGCGTTGCGAATGGAGTTCATCCGCCGATTGAAATAGCACTGCAGCATTCTCGACGTCGATATTCTTCTGCACAATGACTTCACACAAAGTTTTTAGACGATCGAGTGTATACAGATCGGCTGCAGCATACAACTCGAGAGCCATGTCCGCACAGACGTTTACACTATCTAGGTAGATGTACTCGAGAAGAGCGAGGAAGACTGGTACGCGAATATGCTGCAGCACTACCTCTGTCTCCCGACTTTCGCGCATACCGGACGAAAACATAGCTCGAAAGTGGTCACTACGAGCTGCCAGAATCGCTCGATGGGCATGCACCGGTCGCCCTTCCACTATGAACGTCACATCCGAGAACTCAGGGTTGTCAATCAGCTCCCGCATCTCCGCCAGGTACGAAGACGTAAGCATATTGGCATGAGTATGCGCCGCGGGTTCGACGAGTGCCACTGTGTGTTCATTGTACGATGCCACCGCAACTACATGCTCTCCTTCAAACGCACCTACAGCCTTCGGAAGTGTCACCTTCATCGTATCATCATGTCCAAGCTTGCCGTGGTCGCCATTGCCCCACGTGAAGACGACTCCGGTGTCCGACAGCGCGACCGTGTGGCTCCAGCCGCAAGTCACCTGGATAATATGATGGTCTGCCAACGCTTCCACGAGCGTCGGCGCTGTTTTATTCACTTTATCTCCATGTCCGAGCTGACCATGCTCGCCACCTCCCCACGTATACACCTGTCCTGCTTCTGTGACGGCAGCAGTGTGGAAGCCACCACATGCCACTTGCTTCACTCGTTTACCAGCTAACGCATCTACACACCTCGCGACAAGCTGATTACGCTCGTTGCTATGACCTAGTCGACCGAACTTGCCTTCGCCGAAAGTGTATACCTCCCCATCTTCCGTGAGGGCAGCCGTGTGGAATCCACAGGCAGAGATCTGCTTGATATTTTTTCCACGCAGCTCTTCCACTGGGCTCGGGGCATACTGATGTCCTTCCGTGTCGCCATGACCAGAGACGCCGTTCTCCTTGTCTCCCCACGTGTACACGTCCCGGTTTTCCATGAGCACGACGGTATGTCGAGACCCACACGCGACTTGGTTCACCAGCATACTCTTTAGGGCATCTACGAGGCATGGTGTCGAGTGCCCAGTCTCGTTCCCGTGACCTAACTTACCATACATGCCTCCTCCCCATGTATATAGTTCGCCAGAGACTATCGACGGAAGATTAGAATGTCTCGGTTAGTAGATAGAAGACTTGATATACCTGTGACGGCAGCAGTGTGGTAGCTACCACATGTGATCTGCTTAATACTCTTGCCTCGCAGCTCTTCGACGGTCCTAGGCTCGAATTTCCACCCATTATCGCCATGGCCCAGTCGTCCATCATCTCCTCTGCCCCACGTCAGCACCTCTCCGTCCTCTAGTATACAGACATGAGCATTTTGAATTGATATTGACGGTATGAGCAGTACCATTCAGGACGACCGTGTGCCCACTGCCACAAGCGATTTGTGTGATTGGCAGCTCCTCCAGTGCTTCGATCAGCACAGGCTTGAACTGGTCGCTCGTGTTGCCCAAACCCAATTGACCATCTTCGCCTCGACCCCAGCTATAGACTAAGCATCGAATTAAGCGTCTCGCTCTGGCTAGTTCCGTCGAAAGGATACAAGAGCACGGTATACGACGAGTAGACATACCTGTCATTTTCTACTTGAACGAGAGCTTTCTTGGCGATATGAAATGAATGAATGGGCTTTGACTGGTCGACGGATGTGGAGGCAGTAGTAGGTAGAAAAAAAGCTCGAGGGTGGCTGCGCTGTCGTCGCGTTTTCTTCCCTTCGCGACGCACAGGCCGTTCCAGTATTTTATGTCGGCATACATTCGTTTTTTATCGACGACTTGACACGATGGGTTCCCTTTTCTCTTGTCGTTTGTATGCACGACGAGCGAACAAAAATAAAAAACAGAAGTTTACCGAATCTTAAAAGGTCGCATGGATTCATCGCTGCCAGCTCTCGGCGTGCGTGCCATGCTGGACAATGGCCGTTATCATGAGCTAATGACACTGTGTTCCGGTTAAAAGGACGATAGATTACTTTTAGTGTATAGCTGAAAGTAGATTGCAACTCACCGAGTAATTTGGAGGTGGACCAGACTCGATGTCACCTTGCGAAGACACGACAACAAGCGATGAAGCTGCATCGAAAACCTTGAAAGTTCAAAAGGATTCCGTTCGGGTCAGAAAGCTTCGTGCAGATATCTGCCTCGCTGTCATCGTAGGTAACGCAACTACCTGTACTGGATTTATGATCAGGCAACTCAGATCTCTGGTAAATGGAAGGCTCAAGCAAGTACTACGGTATCTCCATTAGATTTGCGTTAGAACGATCTACTCAAACGTGTTTTCCAGCATGAATATGATCATCAAACACTTTGAACGGCACGACCAATTTATTCACAAGACTTGCCAAATATAGGAGATAGTAATCTAGTCGATATCCGACTTCTGGCAATCTTTCCATTTACCGAAGAAACCAGTATCCGAAATCGTCATTACTCACCAGCGTGCATTTGAAAAGCTAGCACGATGTCCAACCTACTTTCAACTCCACGACAAAACTCGTCGACAAACAAATCTCACCTTTAGTAGCTAAGCAAGCATTGCCAAAAGCACTTTTGGAACCCAGTTTTTGATTCCCATTGTTTGTTGCTATGTATGTTTAGTCAAGCATGCTCGAGCAATAGTTTTATCTTGTAGAATATGCCTGTACGTCTTCCGACCTTCCCGTCCATATTTGTACTTTAAATCGTCATCTCTAGCAGCCTGGAAGACCTGTTTAACACGTGCTAGTAATTACTGCAACTTTCGCTGGTCTCGACCGACTATAGACGAAGCAAACATAGTCAGTGTGAACGCAACACTGACATACTTGTATGGCAACATTATGGATAGAGTGCTCTCAATTGCATACATGCTGGTTTCGTCTCTCGTTTCAATGTTTAAAGCAAATTCAAAATTTCCTTTGTTACTGGTAATGCATGTTGGAGATGACTGCCTGGTAACTTTAACGGCAAATATACAGTATAAAGATAATTTTATTGTATTCACCCATGCACGCCTTCCAGCGCACTTCGTACAGACTAGATCTATTGCCGTTCATTTGACACACGCAGATATGAAAAGTATCTGCTCGCCATCTACATCCAACCGACTTACAATCATCAACTCCTCATCCTCCATGTATGGCATGGTTAAAGTATGAAAAGGTCTATTTCTATAGGCATGCATCCGAATCAAAGTCATCATCATCGATTCGCACTCTAGCGACATATTGCTCACCAACCAACGCTTCTCCCCCTGGCACATTCAATCGAACTGTAAAGTATTCTGCAAACGATTCAAAGCAATCGTCATCTACGATCGGAATACGTAGTTGCTTGGACGTTTCTCCAGCAGCAAATGTGATCTCATTTGCAACTTGCTGGTAATCAAAGCACCCTTGTCGTCGATTAATCGCAACCTTCATACAGGCAGCGTACTTGGCCGCATCAACTGCCACAGCCGTTCCATCCGACGTGGCATACCCAATTGTCAATGGAACCGACACATTCGTTTCATCTCGCACAATCGTAAGTGAAGCCCAGCCATCCAAATTACTCTCCACACAACCAAACTCCTTTGCAGTGAAGCGTACATGACTAAATCGAACGTCATACGCAAATGTCTGGCCGACCTTGGCTTTCCAAGGTGTTCTCGAGTATCCTGGAGATCCTACCACGAGCGAGTACTTGCTTAATTGCGCTGCATACCCGAATTCAGACTGAGCGTGCTTTTGTGTGTACTGGAGCTTGACGATCTCTTTCGGTGTCCATCGTGGAGGTGTTAGCAATACTCCTCTACCATCCTGTACTTCCTTTGTACGTTGGAAAAGGTACACACTACCAACCGATTCGAGTGGAAACCCAGTAAAGCTGTCAACCAGGAGCGTATTATTCGCGTCAAAGCCTAACTGCCCAGGCGCTCCGACGACGGACAATCCAGAATCATCGTCGATGCTTACTGAAAATCCGAATAAATCTCCATCTTTCTTATCACCCGGTCCTAGTCTTGCCTGGAACTCCCAGTCACAAACCATTACGTTCATCCCACTGCAACGCTCTCGACTACTTGGAGCTTTCCGGCGGAATGTATAGGCAGCACCTGCCCGTGGTGTCGACGGCTGGGACACATCCCAACTGAAGCGCACATCGTCAAAGTTGATATGACCCCAGTGGTGACTGCTCGAGGCATCTACGAGTCGTACTTGGGCGGTACGATTTAAATATGGATTGAGGTTCCATGTGACTACGTGCATCGTTTCTTCACACCTACCTGTTGCCTTGTACGTTGGAAGTCCATCTACGACTAACTCAACATACACAACACGAATGTCGCAGCCTCCTCCTAGTCGAAAGGACATCCATGAACCTAAGATCAAAAATGGTTGGGACGTAAGTGAACCTTGCGGTCCATCTCCTTGAAACGTTCCAGCAGCATTTAGACCTGGCAGGTCGTATTTTGGTACTCTACATAGATCATTCGCAAATGGACAAGTCGCAATGACATTCACATCTTTTCCTCTACCAACTCGATCTTCAAACGTACCGATCCAGTACCTCCCTTCATGATTCGAGTGCTGTCCAGGACCATCATGCGTTTTGGGTGTGAATCGATAGGTATCGATACGACGGTAACTGTTATCTCCAAAAGTAGGCTGAGCATCAAATGCAGTGCCCGTCACGAGCCATCCGGTTAAATCGCCCGTTTCAAAGTTCCATGTTGTTGTCGTCAGTGCATCGGATCCAGGAGCTCCGACGGCAACTTGATGGTTGCTAATATCAACACTAGCACCGAACTGGTCACCTGGATTACCATCCGGAGCATGTAGTCTTGCCTGCTCTTGCCAAGTACCAATCGATGCCATTTCTGTTATTTTAACCTGCTGGGCAGGTGCAGCTACGAAGGAGCTACTGAACTCATCGCACACATCACATCCATATCCTTTCCAAAGAGGTACAAAAGGTGGAACGGACATGATGGCGCCAATGAACGTAACGTACCATGTAAAGCCCTTGTCTAGACTACCTTCTCGACTTACTTCTACGAATGCCAATGTCGACAGATCTTCCACGTGCTTTTTCATTTGAGTAGAAGTGGCATTATACGCAATCTCATTCGTCTTCTCAAGTACGCCGCGGTAGTTTACTTGCAATTGGAATGTACCTTTGGATAGCGCATGATCCGTTTGTAGCTGTATTCGCTGCACTTGTGCTTCGATATAAAAGACGTAGACAGCACCATTGCCAAAGTATTTTCGATCGAACATTGGGTCATGATATTCATCACCAGAGAACTTGCCATTATCACTAAATGGCGCACCAACAACAATCGTACGCTTGTTGATGGCAACAGCATATCCAAATCGATACTCTTGTTCAAAAGTGTCTTGCAGAATGGGAGTCACGACACTATCACTGCACTTGAGCTCTCTATCAAACACCCACCCGGTCATCAATCGATGATACACATAAGCACTTTCTAATCCAGCTGCACCAACGACAGCAATGTTACCGTAGATACCGACAGCTCGAGGTCCTCCGAAGTGATGCAAGTGAGAGGTTGCATCTGGATGCGATAACTGCGCTTCTTCCACCCAAGTGTTTCCCGTCTTTAAGTAGATGTAAGCTTCTTTAGCTCCTGGAGCACCAACGATGGCACGTACAGGCCCGAGACTACCATCTACAGCTACACTGGCACCAAATAGCATACCGTGTACACAAGATGAAGGCGTTTGACGATTCTGCAATTCCCATACTCCACTCTTTCTTGCGTAAAAGTATGCTGCTCCACATGTAACGATACCATTCTCATCTTCTTGATCGAACGGAGCACCGACAACGGCGACATTAGCATCATCGAAAATACTAACAACGGATCCAAACTGGCTGTGGAGCTGCAAGTCCGATTCTTCCGGAGATAAAACATCTAAGTATGACTGTGTGCCCATACCTCCATCACCGTCATCCAATATCGTTGCTGTCGACCACAACTGACCGTTTCGACTAGGCCAAATACCAGGCAGAGACAAGCGCAGCATGATGGATTCATCCAAGTCCTCATACACCAAGTCACCTGTGGTGGCAACCTGGAAGGAATGAATTGGTTCTTCTAAATCAAAGTACAACTCACCCGAACTCGTCGCGTAATCTGCTTCTCCATCATAATCATACTGCGAGTCAATCCACAACGACCGTCGTTCACTACTACCGTAGAACTGGTTTCGAGCATTCGCAGTACCAGCTGAATCAATCCGGAGCCATCGACCGTAGCCTCGCTGCGGGTATGGCTCTTGTCCTAACACCTTGGACGCGTAGAAAGACGATACCGACTGTGGAATGGCTTCCAACATCGACAGACGCTGATAGTATCCGATTCGAGGCTCGATTTTGACCACATTCTTTGATTCTCGATTCGAGAATGCGTCGCCAGTATCATAATTGACATATAGCTGTGCCTCAGCAGCGACATCCATAGCACAGTAAATTCCATCCTCATTACATCTCGTTACATCTACAGACAACGTCTCTCCTTCCATCACATCATACTCTTTGGATGAAAATCGCACGCCTAAAATACCTAAATCATAGACAAAGCCACCACCAGAGTTGCTACCTGTTGCGTATGTGTCTAGATTATATGCACCAACGATGGCAGTTCGTTCGTGAAGAGCAAGGGATGTACCGAACCAGCTAAAGTACTGCTTTGCACGTGGGAAGAACGAGAGTTGCTCCGTCCATCGATTGAATTCATTTCTTGTGAACGTGTAGACATTGCTACGAAGGATTGGTGGCATGGTGACAGCCCATTCAATGTCTATCATGACACTCGCTGAATTGACGATTGCATCCGTTGCTAAGTGGTTCTCTCCTACTTGTATTAAAGGAATATTGCCCGTTGCTTGTGTGAATGTAATATACCACGAAAACTCATTCCGATCGCTCGGACCATCACGACGTACCTGAACATGGCCGAGCGGTAGATCATTTTCTATCGCAGACTGCATCGACAATGCGCTGACGTCAAATGCCATCGTTCTCGTTATCACGAGACTACTAGAATTGTCTGCAGTATTGTTCACAACGAGTAAAGCAAGATTAAATGATCCACTCGCGACGGACTGTCCATCATCTAGCACGACACTTGCTACCCTTTGCACTGGTTTTCGAATCGTCTGGATGCCTTGATACAGCTCATGCGCCCCAATTAGAAGTGTATCCTTCGATATTGCGACACTAATTCCAAATCGGTCCTTGGATCGAGTATCCGAGCCTACTAATGCTTGCTGTGGCTTAAAGTAAGTATCTTTACCTGACCTTCTCGTCAATACTACTGCTATTCCACTATCTTTATCACCTACATCAGTCGCATAGTTCGGTGCACCAGCCACAAGCGTAAAGGTGGATGACATATCTAGACCAACAGATGACCCAAAGCGAGCTGCTTCACCCATTCCAGGATATGGATCGATGATCGACTGTCGATTTTGGAAGACACCGAATAAAAGGTCAAAGACAAAGACAGATCCATGGGCTGAGGCAAACCCTGGTGCCCCAATCGCAATGACGACCGTCCCGTCGTCATGTCCTGATATCGCGACGCAATCACCAAATCGATCGTAGGATGACTTTTCATACGGATAAGCATCTAAGATCTGAAATAAACTCCAGATCTTGGACCCACTATCGTACTCGTATACAAATGCTCTTCCTTCATGATGATAAGCACCAGGAGCAGTGACAACAGCCCATCGATTGTAAATAGCCACTTGACTACCAAACTCGGTGACATCGCTTAACATATCGACTGGAGGTGTAAGTTTAGCCTTTTCATCCCATACCTCTTCCTCATTTCTTTCAAATACATACGCAGCTCCACACTGGAGTCCCTTTGCTCCTTCTCCGCCCTTTTGGAACGTGCCTCGTTGATATTCTTGAACGAGACCAATGCCTTGGACACCAGCTTTCTTCAATCCAGTAGCATCTACCACCAACTCTGGGATGTTTCCACTCGTATCTCCGTGATTTCCAGATCGGAGTTGAATCGTTATCTCAATTCCACCACACAGATCGTTAAAGTCTGTCATGATTACAACGTCTCCGTATGGCACTGACATAGCTTCGACAATCGCCAATCGAAGCTGCATACTCGTGGCATCAAATTCAATCGGACTAGACTTCCTTCCTTGATATACGATGCGAAAGTACCCTTCATCAGCATCACATAATAGGTTTTGAAGCTCAAACGCGCCGTAATAAGCTGCTGCTGGTGCTCCCACAATCATAGAGTTTCCAGAGATGCCAACACTAGTGCCAAACAAATCGCCCGTCCTTGTATCAATGGCCGAAATTGTCGATCCTTGCTGTTTCCAATCATTCTCTCCTCTTGTGAAGACACTTGCCATGCCAGCATTTTCTCCTGGTAGACCCCAATTCGTTGCTCCTTCAGTCAGTGGCGACAGCTCGAACCCACCAGTCTGGACATCAATGCGTGCATTACTTCCTTTCAATAACGTCACTGCCTCACCACCCACTAGCGTCGTTGTAACTGGTTCTAAAGGAGGTAAAGTGCCAGACTTGTCTTCAACTGGACCATACTCATTCCTTGTATTCACTTGTAAGAACGTAATGGTCCAGGAGTATCCGCCATAAGCATTGATAGAAGACGATTGACTCACTTGCACATCATTAATCGATGTGAGTGCTTCCAACGCATTTTCAACGTCAATATCACTAGCAGTAACAGCAATATCTTCCGTCTCATCGCTTGGAAACATTTCAGAGCGAAATTTCAGCCGAAAGAAACCGGACAAACGACCGAGACCATCTCGTAACGTCTCCACCTTAACGCGAGCTTGGTATCCGTACAAGCCACTGCTCTGAGCTTCGAGTTCCGGGACGTCATAAAGTTGATCAGTTGCTAAGAATGTAATGTACCACGTATATTCTCTCATCGTCGATGGTCCAGTCCTTCGAAGGTGCCGTACGTCCAGTTGCAAGTCATTCGTGATATACTCTGTTAGCTTTATTGGCGAGATGTCATAGTCGATCAAACGCGTCACGGATGTGGCTGTGCGTAGTGTAAATGTGCCACTAATGGCTGTAGACTCGACGATAATCTTTGCATTTGGGGATCCTAAGCCATCTCCAATAGTCGCACCATCACCTTCGAGCTCACTGATAGTCAAGAGAGGTGCAAGAGGACCTTCTGCAAATATAAACGTAATGGTCCAGATATATGCGTTCTTACATTCACATGCAGTGTTCTCTTCTCTTACAATGTTCACCGAGTGGGTGCCGAATCCCAACGCTTGCTCGATCGTTACCGAAAGTAAGTCGATGTCGACGTCTGCAGGTAAGACCTTCGACTTCCCCGTCGCGGCAACAGCTAGACGGAAATTGCCAGCGATCGTAGCCCCTGGATCAGCACTAGAAATTATCTTTTGAACCGCTGGTTGAGCCGTCGCTCTCGTCGTTACCGTCTGTATCTCGTCGATATAATCCTTCGAGTCGCACATGGCAGTTATAATCTGCACTGCCGAGATCGGTCGTTGAGCTCCTGGAGCTCCCATGACGAGTGTATCTTCGTCAATATCTACGCTATACCCAAGCTTGTCTCCATGCTCACTCGGTGACGATCTTAATCCGTATACAGCCGAGTACAAGGAGTCAAAGCGTGAACTCGTGATAAGTGTCGTGGTGGCTACTTGTGTACTAAAGATGATTTCGTATTCATATCCGAGTTGATTCACCATGAGATCTGTAAAGACCACTCGACCGAACGCAATGGACTGTGCAGTGTCGCCAAGGAGTCGTCCACCAGGTGGATTTAAATGCAAGTTAACACTCTGTGTCGGTGTTAAACCCACGTTGGTCGTCTGTGTCAAGATACGAGATCGTCGTGTTTCAATCGCATCCACACCAGCGTAATCCAGATGGCTGGACGTATCACCCGTTTCGATCTCATACTGAAACCGTAGCGTGTTTGTTCCACTGCCGCTCACGTAGTAACCGTATCGCGTGATGATACCACTGACACCGTCAGGACGGAACCGCAGTACGGGCGTCGTATCCGTTCCTGCATCATCAGGAATCACGACGATGCTGGAGCTAAATGTGATCTCAACGACGATTTGATGACCGACGCCATACGAATCTTCGGCGGTCACGAAAGCGACATGGATGACACGTGGTTTACGACCGTCCACTGTGATGTCCTTGTTGTAGCTAAGACTGTCCTGTGTAGAAGGGTATGGCAGATACAAGTTTGCAAGCAACGTAGGATGCGTCGCAGCATGGTAGATGGCAGATTTGGAATCCGAAGTGTCGAGAGAGTGGCGGTCGATATAGTCCAAGTCGATGCTATAATCATCCTCTTCGATGGTATATCGAAACACAAGTGACTTGGAGCCTGTACCGGAGAGGTATGTGGCACGCTTCGAGTGGTAACCGAGATCCAGCCAGACGAATGGCGAACCGGAGACAGCTACTTCGTACGAGAACAAGACTTGTATATCGATAATGTCTCCAGCGCGATAAATTGGGTCATTCTGTAAGGAGGTTACCGACACCACATGCGGAACAAGTGTTGTATCGACTTGTATTACATTGCCTGATCCAAGAGGACTTGGAGCAGGAAGAGTGAGTATAGCATTTGTCGTTGGACTTGTCGAATATCTCTTAATAGCACTTTGATCTTTGTTTAAGGTCAACGAAGCTGTATCAACGTACATGAGTTCAGCACTGGTATCTCCATGTTGTACGATGTATTCGAACAAGAGCTTGTGCTTGTCACTACCATAGTACCCAGAACAGAGTACATGCCTTCCCAATGTATCTACATCTAACACCAGCGTCGGTGCTTTCTCAGGATAGTCTGCAGGAGGTGGATCGATATGCACATCAGCGCTCATTTCCACAACGATATCAATCTGATCTCCAACGACGAACTTTTGATCGTTAATAGTCGGAATGGGGGAGACACTGTAGACGTCGACAACAAAAGGTGCAGACGTATCGACAACAATAAGTGGTGGCTGAAGTCGTAAGGCACTAAGTGATAGATCTACTCCTTCTCGGTTAAAGTTGACAATTTGGCAAGCACCCGAGCAGATGATGGCGTCGTCATCAAACTTGTCTAGGTCAGATGTAGCTTCTCCAGCCTGTACAGCGTACATGAACGTAAGCTGGGAGGTACCGCTACCTTCAGCATATGGCACTAGGGCTCCTGTGGAAACCTTTAAGTATGGCATGCCAGAGTACAGAGAAACTTCGTCTGAAAAAGAGACCACAATCGTAATCACTTGCTTTACACCGTAGATACCAGGATCGACATCCGCAGTGATAGACGATACAGTCGTAGTAAAACCCATTGCCGGATCGACTTCAATGTTGTATGCAGCAAGGTTTGGGGTCGGGAGGATGAGGAAAGCGTCCATGGTTGGATCCGAGGAGTACTTTCGGATCTTACTACCGTCGAGAACCAATGCATTGATGGACCGATAGTCCAATGTATCGGCGTCATCACCAAGCATCGCCGTGTATACGAACTTGAGTGCTTGCGATCCACTCCCAGAGGTATAGTAGGCACGTCGGTCGTAGTATCCAATATGTAGTTTCAACGAAGGAATAGCTTCAGTCGTATCTACTATTACAATTGATGTGAAGCTAACGACAATCTCCACTTGGTCTCCTCTTGTCACCGACGCTGGTGGTGAAGTTACAGACACCTGAGTTACTCGAGCAGGCTGGGCATCAATCGTCAGTTGCGATGTATTCGCCAAGTTCTTCCCGGTATCAGTAGCATCTTGCAACGATATTTGAGCATGAACACCACCACTTCCATCGCTCAGCAATCTTCTAATCGCTCCACCATTAAGACTAAGAGCAGTTGCATCCCGATAGTCCAAGTAGCCACCACCCGTCGAGTCATATGCCATTACTTTGTATATAAATTGAAGTACTCGCGTGCCACTCCCAGTCGCATACCCTGCTGGACGATCATATGCTCCTGTTTCCAAGTATAGTCTAGGATATCCATCGACCCTGACAGGCTTATCAAAGGTGACGGCGAGGGTGATCCGATCTCCAGGAGCGTACGTTCCGTCTTGAGATACGGATGTCACGCCAACACTCGCATCAACGACAGGGACAGAGGTATCGATTCGTATCTGATTCATACTTGCAAGGTTGTTGCCTGATGAATCCGAGACCATAGATACGTCAGCATCAGTGGTTGGGAAGGAAGAATAGTGTTTAATAAATCCATTGTTGACATTGATGTCTTCAACAACGTCGATGCCTGGAAGCCCGACTGAATCACCGTCTTCAACGGTATACAGAAATGTAATAGTATCTGTATTGTTGCCATCATGAAAGGCTGCAACTCGTTTATTGCTACCATCTTTGGTCGATGCAAGGACAACATTAATGTATGGGCTACCTCCGTAGATGTTAAAATAAACTGTTACTGGCCTTGAAAAGACAACGCCTACATAGACCTTCTCACCTGTACCATACTCTCCATTGCCTGGTAACACGCTATGGACGTACGAAATGACAGGTGCTGATGTATCGATCTCGACATCACTACGACTCTTTAACGAATATCCACCGTCTAATGCCGGAAGTTGTAGCAAGGCTGGTCTCATATTCCGGTCAATGATAATAGCATTTACCACTTTTAAAGCATCTACGGAGACATAGTTTAGGTCCGGTGTGCTATCTGTGGCAATGACAGCATACTCAAATACGAGTGATTTGGTCCATACACCGACGTTGATGCACTCGGCGATGCCATTCGGACCTCCAGTTTCAGATGATAAGAGTTCTAATGTCGGAACACCAGTGGCTCGTACTTCAGCTGTAAACACGACCTGCACGTGTATGAGCGCCCCGACGCCTAGAGGCATGGGCAAATCGCTATTCGTCACATACTGTACATGACTAACAGTCACGTCAGGAGCATGAGACGTATCAATGATGACGGTCGCACCTACCGACAGACTCGGCACAACGTGTGCGATTACATCACCGGAAACCACTGAATTGACGACATTACCTCCTGCATCCCATAACTCGAGCTCTGGTTGTACAGCATTCGGCTGTCCATCCAAGACGCCGTCTGACATTCTTTGAGTTATAGCTAACTCCACTGGCAAACCTACCACAACGTCAAATGGAGGAGAGACTAGCTCTAAATCTGTTTTAATATATGAAGTAGTGCCAGGTACATGTGCATATAAGACGAATATGAGTGAGTAGTCACTTCCTACTCGATCAATGCGTAGATTTCGAAAGGTTGCAACACCATCCTTCACGTGTACTTCAGTTGCACTACTCGGCAATAGCGTACCTCCGGATGGATTATTCCCAATGTACGCTCGTACGAAACTGCTGCTATCTTCCTCACGTAAATTATTTCCTGCATCTCGAATCTCTACAACTGGTTGCACGCCAAAGGCTTTGCCACCAATAGAGGAGCTAGGTGAGCTAGACAAGACCAAGAATGCAGCACTTCCGGCAGCAACCGTAAAAGGGTTCGTCTCTATGACGGAGCCAGCAGGAAGATCAAAGTCTGCAGTGTATTCTAATACGTACGGAGAGCCTGCGACGTCAATATACATTGCCTGGAACTTAGCCATACCTCCTCCAATAGTTGCTGTTAAGCCTGTGACTGGTAACAAATTCCCGCCGGTAGGATTGTATTTAATCACCACCGTGATCGTCCCGTCATTGTGTGTATCAACGACATTACCACCACGGTCGACAACGGCGACGATAGGTTGCGGACGGAATGGCGTGCCTCCATAAGCTGTACTGATATCTGTAATCAACGCTAGTCCATACATGTCACCAACAATAATGTCGAACGGATTGGATTCAACCTTGACGCCATGCGAAATAGATATGAAGATCAAAGTATAATCAGAAGCAACGAGGTCGATATACAGTCCTGTCAGTGTCGCTACGCCATTGACGAATGGAAATATCGTATTGGACGGCTCGACCACGCCATAGATGTTCGGGTTCTCACCAATAACAGCGAGAACACCACCGACATTGACCGAGTCAAGATCGATATCGGAATTATCAGTGAGCACGACAACAGGATCAACCGCGAAAGGATCTCCTCCTGTACTTGTCTCTGGTTGTACATGAATACGTAGCTTGTATGCTTCGATCAAAACAATAGAGTAAAGCAGGAGAACGCTAAGCAGGATAAGAGAATAGCGATTAGATCCATATATCATGGCTTGAAGGCAAGTCGGACCTTGATGTCTGAAGAGACGTATCCAAATGACCCTTCACCTTGTTTTTCTATTTTATAGCAAGCCAAGTCAGATATTGTTTAAGTAGATGATACGAAAGGATACTTCCACAGACACCTTTTGGACGTGTCAAATAGTCTTATCAAATTAATATCAAATAGATGTACACAGCATTATGGAGATTTCAAGTCTAACGATCACTTGCCATTTCGTACTGCTCTTACCTACAGCCTCTGTACCATCGTCCTCACTGCTTTTGCAAGTCTGCATAGAAACCATTATAATCCAGACGACGCACCAAATTCGACAAGTGGGCATCTGCCTACACATACAAACATGACTATAAACGCAAATACCATGACAGTATATCTTACATACCTCGGATTTAGATTTGCGAGCTAGCATCTTCATGAGTTTATCCAGTCGGGCATCAAACTCGGCTTCATTCTCCTTGGTCATTTTTACATACGGATTCACCTGCCCTTCTTCTGGTGGATTCAAAGCAGACTTCATGTCAGTCTCCAGTTCCTTAATCCGCTGCTTTCGAAGATCTACTTGGGAGCTCGGACGTCGTCTCAAGTTGGCTCCTTTCTTGACAAACGTCTTCGTATGTCTCTTCAGCAGCCGATCAGCATCTTGCTCAGCTTTCTTCTCCGCTCGTCTCATCCGCTGGTCCTCCCTCTCGTTCTTTATCGTCTCTTCATCCATAATGTACGGTCCAACAACAGACTCGATGCGACCTGCAAAGTGCACACACATGTTCATCACTTGCGCTACGGCACGTAGCAGATCGGCATGAGATAGCAGACACTCCTTCATGACCATATCGAGAAAGTACTCAAGTGCGACCATGACGTCATCCACTGTCTCGACGCTATGTAGTCGCGTCTGGAGCTCATGCCAACGAGGAGATATGACTTCGTACGTCATGTAGTAAACAAAGTTCTGAACAAAGTGGAGCATGCGATGGCGAAGAAGAAAGGATTGGGTCATGACACCTCGTAGCCGGAGCTCTTTGATAGCTTGATGGTTCAACCACGCTTCACTCAACTGATGCTCCACGTGCTTACAGAAGAAGAGATGACGGAAGACGAGTTGATACTTGCTCAAGGCACTAAACGACAACAGCAACGACAACGGCCACGAGACCTTATAATCCAACGTGAACGCATCAATCACCTTGTAGCCAGCCCTATCGAGCGCAGGTTCCGGTACGACCTCACTCTTCTCCTTATTACTTGCATGGATGACTTCCAATTGCTGGACCATCCCTCTTCGACTTAAAAAGCACGTCATGTCTTCTTTATATCTATCATTCGCACAGCTACTCGTCTGTAGACTAAGCTGCAAGAGACTTTCTAATCGCCCGACTGGTACGTCTGCTGCTTTACTCTTCAACTCGACTTCCGCGACATTTAAAAAGTCGACGTAAAAGTCTCCGTGGTCCATGAAAAAATAGTGATTCAACGACTCCAATCGTTTCTTCAAGTCGTACTCATCCATAAACAACTGCAATAGTCGTTCACTAGCAAACTTGTGTGCCTTATCAATGGCTGTATCCAGTGTTGACGTTTCGTTTGAAAGCGATAGAGGTGATCGAGATGGACATTCGATTGAACGACCACAAGAACGAAAAATGTTGAGGTACTTGCCAGCATCTAAAATCTTTTTCTGTGAACGTTGTAGAAACAATGGCGTCTCTTCCTCTCGAAGTACAAACCTACTGGTCCAGTACGTTGAGTTCATATTCCGTTGGAGATCGTCAATGCCTAAATTCTCATCGGACTGGACCATAAATTCATCGTATGGATCTGCCAACTTGCCTGTATAAATCCATTCTTCTACCATCTCTAAATACGGTACACTTGATCGTACGAGGAGGAAGTGAAAAGCTCGATTCGACGCTTCATCACCTGCTAACGAGCTCTTGATACGTTGGATTTGACTTAATATCGCTCCACCTGTAAGCGACTGACACTTTGTCGCTAAGACCGAAAGCTTTTGCATCGTCAAAAGACTTGGCTGGAGACAATGCCACATCTGCTGCAGACCGAACGACGATTGTTTCATATGCTGACGCTCTAACTGACCGACGACGACCATGTATTCTTTCAATAGCACTTTCAACGCAGCACAAAACGCGTGATTGACATGTCCATACTCGTATCGAGACTGTTGTTCGACGAATAACTTTAGAGTGATATAGTACGAGCCTAGTGGGAGACAGCGAGATGCCATGGATGCAATGGACTGGTCCATCTTGTGTTTATCCATGTAAAACTCATACCGCTTGCTTTGGTCTTCCCATACTCGAAGCAAGATAAACTTGCCTTCGATGCCTTTCAAAGCACACAAGAGATCATCCATCACAGACGTCTCTTGTGCTGGCGTAGGCAGTCGCGTTAATGGAGATTTGTTCACATCTGATGCCGTTCGATTCTGTTCTCGCTTTTCATCACTTTCAACCATAAACGAGCCTGTCAAGTACGGTCGTTGGCGATTCCAATTCGGTTCATACGGTAGATTCTTCTGTGCTACTTGCCATGCTTGGACAGCAGGCTCCAGAGGATCGTCCTTGGATACTAATTTGATAGCCACATTGCCGTCGGCATCCGGGATGGCAGACAGGTATAGGTCATTCGCGAGGGAGACGAGGCAGATCTTATCTCCCGTTTCCACTGGACGCTTTAAAGCAGCCGAAGCATCTTCTTGACCAAAGTAAAAGATCTGATTCTGCTGATTTGAACGTGTGCCGTAGGCTTCCGGTGTCGAGTCCGGATGGACTACTAGCCACCGTTCTAGTCGACCACATACCGGACCTTTTTTCACGCCACATGTACGGTCGACGTTATCGACTCGAAGCACGTATCCTTTCCATCGACCGGACGTGCACTGGATGCCGACGACATCGCCGTACTGCACCGGACCACTAAGCGATATCCGGTCGACGTTTAGAAACTCGAACGTCTGGTCTTCTGTGTCCACACCGTTGCCTGTACCATTTAAAACAGCTTCGTCCGAGTCCGAGTCAATGGTCTCTAGTCGCATGCTTTCATGATTATTCAATTGCAGACGAATGGAGCTGTCGTAGACGATATTAGATGGAGTGACAACGACTTCATCTGCTTTCTTCCAATCTGAGGTGTGTGTAAAAGTAAACTCTGCGTCTACCTCTTCCTCCATCTTTTCATCTTCCTCTGTCTGTTGATTCATCAGAGTGAGCTGCTTCCTACTATTCGGCGTCAACGGATCCTCCTGCTCCTGACTTTCAGATACATGTGTAAATGAAGTCGAACTAAACGGTGTCTTTCCATGCATTCGTTTCTTCGGTGGTGTCGTCATGCCTACTCGAAAAGTACTCGAGCTTTCACTCGAGTACTCAGACGGCTTGAACGACGATAACGATGAACTTTGAGAATTTGGGTAGATACCACTACTTCTTGTGGATGGACTATGAGCATATCCACTATCTGCAGACTGACGCTCTGGACGAGATCGCCGAGTACCACTAGTAGCCTGCATAACTTCCTAATTTATTGTCCGAGCGGTGAAACTACACAATATCCCTTTTTAAAGTACGCATTTACACACACATTTTGTATTTATTATAAAGAATTATTCCAGGACGAGCGCCATCCATCCTAATGGACAGCCACCCAGCATATCGCAATAAGCATGTTCCGACAGTTCCTTGGCCGAGCCTCACAGCCGATGCCGCGGCTCATGGGCGCCGCACTCGGCGCTGGAGCCTTGCTAGGCAGTTACAATAGCTCCAGTGCCCGATCGGCGCCGCAGGAGATCGCCATCAATATGAACAGTGATGATGGCGAGTACCCTCGTCCGGCGATTGCCAAGAAGCAGCCCAAGATCAACGGCCTCAAGATCTTTAGCGGCACTTCGAATCCGGAATTGGCACAGAACGTTGCAAAACTCGTTGGCGTCGACCTTGGTAAAATCACGGTCGAACGTTTTGCCGATGGCGAAGTGAACGTCATGGTGCATGAAAACGTGCGTGGCAAGGACGTGTATATCATCCAACCGACGTGCCAGCCAGTCAACGAGAGCTTGATGGAGCTCCTCCTCATGGTCAGCACCATGCGACGGGCCTCTGCTCGCCGTATCACTGCCGTCGTGCCATACTATGGCTACGCTCGACAAGTAAGTACTCGTATCTCTGTCTCTTCACATCCATAATAGCTCGTACCACATCATGATAGTTACTAGTCTAGTAGCTATGTATATCAATTAACAGCTAGTTTTCCTATCTCCCGACAAGATACTTACGTGCATGCACCATAGGACCGTAAGATGGCTGCTCGAGTGCCTATCTCCGCCGCAGACGTCGCTCGTCTATTGGAAGCCATGGGCATCGACCGTGTCGTGGCTGTGGACCTCCACTGTGGTCAGATCCAGGGCTTCTTCGGACCTCGCGTCCCTGTGGACAACCTCGATGGTGGTCTCGTCGGCGTCTCGTACTTTGGCGAGCACGATCTAGTCAACCCGGTCGTCGTCTCTCCTGACGCCGGTGGTGTCGCCCGTGCAAAGAAGTTCCGTGAGTGGCTTGCCGGCAAGTTTGACTTGCAACAGACCGGACTTGCCATGATCATCAAGCAGCGTGTCAAGGCGAATGAGGTGGGTAAGATGGACCTCGTCGGGAACGTCGAAGGCTCCGACTGCATCATCGTCGACGATATGATCGACACGGCCGGTACTTTGTGCAAAGCTGCGCAGCACTTATCGGACCACGGCGCTCGGAACGTGTACGCATTCGCTAGCCACGGTCTATTCAACGGACCAGCAAGTGAACGTATTAAGGAGTCTGCGTTAAAGGAAGTGGTAGTGGTGAACACGACGCCATTGCCCAAGAGCTGTGAAGGCAACGAAAAGATTGTGCAATTGGACATTGCTCCGCTCGTGGCGCAAGCCATTCAGAGCATCCATGGGAAAAAGTCCGTCTCGATGCTTTTCAACTAGCTAATCCAACGACATACGTTTTGGTTTTTAGATTTGTATCACTTATGTCTCTCGAGCGGTCGCCAACTTGGCTAGTTTCTCATCTAACGCACGCATTGCTCTTGCTCTATATCGATGTGAATGAATCAGTCTAGTGCATGTATACCTCAAGACTTACTTTCGACGTTCTGTGATCGGATCACTTCTCGAGTCCTATAGATAGACGGTTAAGACACGATCATAGATTGGTGGTAGAAAAGAACATACGTAGACAGGGAGAGAAGTAGCTGTCTTGGACGATCGGTCTGTAAAGTATCCACACAGTCGAGCGACGTTAAAGCAAAAGTTCATCAACGGAGCTAGAGGACGTCTATGTCATCGCATGTCAGTAGCCTTCCAAGGATCAAACGACTTGGTAGGAGTACCCGCAGCAGTCTGGGAGTAAAGAGACAAGAGCAAAGTCCTCCGAGACGTCTCCAATTGTTCGATCCGCATTTTTCGCTAGGAAGCGGAGGTAGTACCATCCGAAGAAACCTCCAAAGAGCGAGTATGGACCGGCCGGTAGGAGCATCGTTCGGATTGCCAGCCATGGTGTGTTACTTCCGACCATGGAAAGAGCTGAGAAGAAGGTGGTTGCCAAGATTGGGTAGAACTATACCATGCATCAGTACAGAGTCCTACACAAGGTACAATTGACTCGTACGCGGCGTTTTATGCCAGGCAAAGATGGTAGCGAAGCATTGGGCATGTCTTTCATGAACCCAACTAGGAGAGCAGTGATACCACCGTAGAACCCAGCGAAATTTGTCGTCCTATCCGTCTATATCAGTACGTGATTTACCGAAAGAGAAGCATAACAAGTACAAATAAGACGGATCTCGGAAGAGGATATAAAAGCCAAAGAGGTCAGCGAAGAGGGACAGCGTCGACATTGTGTTGGCGAAGACAAGCATCTTAAGCATCGTCATGGAGCCAATCTCCGGCTCCACGCGCTTCCCCAAGACGAATGTAGCTGGTAGGATAAAGACCAATTGGATCACATGAGGATGGTAGAAACCTGCGGTGAGATGTACCCATGGCCGAATGTGCTCCAACATTGCGCTGCAATCATCATTAGACTTGTCGAGTGGTAGGTTCGAATAGGGACGTACTCGGAAACGGACATGGATAGCACGCCAGCAGATTCCTCTTCAGGTGTAAAAATCGCGCCCACGATCCACAATAGGATCATGGCCAGCATAGCCAAGAGCGTCACTGGTAGCTAGGTACATATACTTTAGCTTCTAGAAGTGGTTTATACAAGTATACAAGGATGATCGTACTTGCATGTCTACGAAAAACCAATACTGATCCAAAGATGAAAAGCTAGAGTATTCGTGTCAAGGAGTATCAAAAGTAGCCATGTGTATATACATTTGAAGTAAATTATATTAAAATATAGTATATTTTTGTATTTATTTATACGAAAAGGATACAAACAACTAAAATCGCTAGCAAGCCACTATCGGAATCGCAATGAGTGACTCGGAGGATGTTCACGAGTATGACGACAAGGACGTTCTAAAGGTCACGGACGATGTTCCAGTAGCTGTGCAGACACCGCGGTCGGCTCTACAGAACTTGACACTACCTCCGACTGTCATAATGACAACAGATGACGATAGCATCGAAGACAAGGACCATTTATTGCCATCTTCTGCAGCTAGTCCCAAGGGCAATCGGCCTCTCCCGACACTCACATCTCCAGCTACATACCGTGATAAAGTCTATACCTTTCTCTTTATCCTTCACATCATCATTGCAGTCCTCGCAACCAAAAACATTCGTTCTCTGCCAGAACGGTCAAAAGTATCTACTACCATCGAGACCGAAATACCACTCGGCCAAGTCGAAGTAGATGATCGAGCTCTCCCAACTCTCGACGCTTCTTCCATTGCGTTAATCTTCCATTGGCTGTCCGTCTTGAGCCTCCTCTTTACTATTACATGGCAACTGATCTTCTTATTGAGTCGCAAGAAGCGATTAATCGTCGTTTCCACCGCCTTCTCTTCCATCGGTCTTTTATCCTTCACCATATCTCTCCTCTCGGCTGACACTAGTGACGAAGCCCTTGCGATTGGTATTATCGGCGTCTTTGTTGTGCTAGTCGATTTCGGATGGAAAGTAAAGTTCCAATCCGGTTTCGATTTTGTCGCCGTCCTCTTCGATCTCGTGACGGACGTCCTACTAGACCATACTGCTCTACTAGTTGTATCCACAGGTGTATTAGTTGTGTACACGATTTGGGTCTCTTGGCTCTGTACGACCATAGCCATCACCACAGACCATGGCGTGTCTCCTCTTTCAGTCAGCATGCTCTACCTCTACTTTCACTTCTACTGGACGTCCAACGTCTTTAAAAATATCGTCACAGTCGTCGTAGCAGGCACAACAATGATCTGGTACAACAAAACCGAAGCAGTGGAGGAAGAAGAGTCACCTGATGACACTCTTGAAGTATCAGACCACATCGATCCACCAGAAGATGAGGAAGCACCATCCTCTATGTGGTTCCACAAACCCACTTCTATGAATCGCCACGTCGTCTTCCATTACTTCCGGTGCTCCCTCACAACATCTTTTGGGTCCATCTGCATCGGATCGTTGATCTGTCCGCTCTCCCACTTCATCTGGAATGTACTTCGATGGGCGACTCGAGACGAGTCTTCCATCCGACAAAAGTACTCGTGGCTTCGATCGTCTCGAGTAGAACACCTTATCAAGTCCTACCACAAGTATTCTTTCGCTCATATCGCGGGGTACTCCAAACCATTCTACGCTGCAGCACATGATACGTGGCAGTTGATGCAAGCAAGAGGTGTGGAAGCGATTGTCGATGATGATCTAACAAGTCGATCGCTCTTCTTTATTTCCAATGGGTGGGCCGGTCTCATTGCAACCATCGCTCTTTTAACTATGGGTACTCAAGTCGACATGCCACTACTAGTATCTGGCATCACATTCGTTGCGAGCTATAGTGCAGTAGCCATTGCTGTGCACCTCGTTGGTGGAGTGATTAAGACGTTATTTGTATGCTTCGCGGAGCACCCGACGCGATTGAGTCAGCTTCATCCGCTGATCTACCATCGATTCGTCCGTGTCACGGAACTCAAGAGTTTCCATGAAGGTAGATCTCCAGTATAAACTTCCAATATAAACCACCACAATAGTAGAAGAGTAATCAACATATATCTTCGATAAGAAATAAAAATCATTCGTACCTTATAGAATATCATGAACCCACTTTTATCTTGAAACGGATGAGACGAGCTCCGGAGTACTTGGACTCGGATCTCTCTTCAGAACCTTCCAAGTCGACAGTACAGTCTCCATCATAAACAAGTTTCGCTACGAGAATGAGTAAGCTAGTGGCTTTGACGCTAATATCAGCTGCAGGTACTCTTCTCTTACCATTGTTCGGACTCGTCTTTCGATTCGAACCGACGTATGTGCGGGGATTGAAAGCCGATGCAAAAAGAGCGGAAATAAATTGTTATCTTGCGGCTGGATGCTATGCTGGAGTACTTATTCTGCTGATTCTGATCAAAGGAGTACGTCGTTGTATTATCAAGTCGCAACCAGAAGCAGCGGAGCTGACGATCGATTCCGATCGCGAGATTAAGGAACGAATTAGACGGGAGATGCAACAAACCAAGGGTTTGGACGAAAGCAGAGAAGCTGTTGCTGTCTAGTCGTAGTGCAGGAACATCTTGGTCCGCTATTTATTTACCACAAGTAGAGTCATAGCAAGACATTTGGAGTGTAGCATAACGAAAACGATTCGCTTCGCAAATACAGAATTCACGTATTCTTGTCTTGTATCAGCGTCAAGTATAGCTCGCCCAAAGGATATTGATAAGAATGAAGTTGATGACAACACAGCAGAACAATCGATCTCCAAGTCACATTCATTTGATAGAAATTTATCCTCTCTGCTATAGTTCGTTTCCTTAACGAAAATGGTGGAACTGATCAGCACTTGAAAATGAGTACGCCGATCTCACCAACGTATAGATACAGCATGTGTCGTTGTTGGTAGCTGATGTCGAATCCGTAGCCTTCGCCGATAAAACAGTGCCAAGATGCACCAAATTTCTTGTCCATACTCTGTTTGATGAGCTGCGCTGCAGCTTCATAGTTCTTCATCGGAACGTGCTTGTCACACGCCATCGTCACGATTTCAAGTGCTTCCGTGCACAATTCGGATGTCATGTCATTGTGCTTGAGGTGAGGTCGAGACGAAATCTTTCGGTATTCCTGTTCACTTACTTCCGTTGCCATCCTATCTGTGGTAGATCTCGATGCACAGGTATTCTTTAGAAAGCTATATGCTGTTGCTTAACAATTTAAAATGGATATAGCAGTGTCGATCGCAAGAGTCGCATATGAATACTTCTAGTCTGACTTTCCACAGACATGAAACGCCCATTTTGTCCTTCATGATTCCAACCTGACTTGTCAATCTGTCCCAACATCTAAAGTATCAAGATGAGTGGTTTAATGCAGCTGAAAGCGCAGAATGAGAGTCGTTTAGCTGTATTTAATTCTTCTAGAAACTTTGATTTATATCAAAGATATTGATTTGTCGAATGCTAGGAAGAAAAGAGATTAATTGAGCGCAAGCGCAATGTACTGATTCTAATGCAGCATTACTGTGCCGAGAATGGGTATCTGCAAACAGCTGAACGACTGCAGCAAGAAGCAGGAGTTGCGATCTCTAAGTTTGAGGTGGTTGATAATCTTGACCTCTTGCGAATTGTTCAGGTATGTCGTCATCACTTTTTCACATAATTAAAATAGAGCATGACATCACTCGTATAGGAATATGAAGAGTATGAAGAGGTGAAATTCGGTAAAAAGCCAAAGCTAGTTCGACGACTATCGCCAGAAGATCACGAGCGTGCAAAATCGGTTGGAGACAAGAAAGCAGTCGCGAGAGAAAATCGAAGGAAAAGAAATGAGTATAGCTCCCCTAATATGCCATCAGAAGCACGTGTCGAATCAAACGTAGCTATTAAGGCGATAAGTTCGAGTAGCACCAATGCGTCTGGATCGACCCGGCATATACCGAGCAAAACCACGGCGCCCTCGAAACAGACACCACCCGAAGAGCAGGAAGCGGATGGTCCAGATTTGGGACTTGTGGGTTACAAGCCAACAAACACATCCAGCACAAAGAAGCAAGCAAAAGAAGATAACAAAAGTGAGTCTGTAGAAGAACGACTTCTGAAGCCATTGCCAACAGCATTTCTCGACACCGAGCTCAAACCTCTCGCTGAAACCATCACCCGAGAAATATTCCAGCAAAACCCAAACGTTCGATGGGAGGATGTTGTTGGACTGGACGAAACTAAACGTTTATTAAAAGAAGCTGTCGTAATGCCACTCAGATACCCTGAATTGTTTTCTGGTCTCTTGTCCCCTTGGTGTGGCATTTTACTCTACGGTCCACCAGGCAACGGAAAGACAATGCTGGCAAAGGCCGTGGCAACCGAGTGCCAAACAACATTTTTTAACATTTCGGCATCATCCATAGTAAGTAAATATCGAGGGGACTCGGAAAAGCTTATTCGATTACTATTCGAGCTAGCCAGGTATCACGCGCCGTCGACTATCTTTCTTGACGAAATTGATTCGATCATGGGTCAACGTGAGAGTGGAGGGGGAGGTCAAGAGCACGAAGCCAGTAGGCGTATGAAAACAGAACTTCTGATTCAAATGGACGGATTAACTAAGACAGATGATGTCGTGTTCGTGCTTGCGGCGAGTAACATTCCATGGGAATTAGACGCTGCCATGCTACGCCGACTTGAGAAGAGAGTTTTAGTTGACTTGCCTTCACCAGATGCAAGAAGAGTGCTTTTGCATACATTGCTTGAGCCGTATGTATCGACCGACTTTGACGTGGAGGTGGCTGTGACATCGACCGAAGGCTACTCTGGTGCAGATTTAAAGCTAGTCGCAAAAGAGACATGCATGATGCCAGTACGTCGACTCATGCATCAAATTGAAACTTTAGAAAGTGGGAGTAATAACGGAAATAATCAAGTAGGAGACGCAGGTACGTATTCGTATTGATGAAAGCAACATTGCATATACTAACTACCATTCCAGTGCATAATTGGCAAGATTTATTAGAAAAAGTCCAGCCAAATGACTTGGCACAAGCTCTCGATAAGACAAAACCATCCACTAGCTTATGGCAACGCAAGTACAAGCAGTGGCAATCCAAGTTCGGATCAACATGAGCTACCTCCATTTTCTGTCCGCAACTCTTGTCTGAAATATAACCTCGTCAGCATCAGTGCTTGGTTCTTTACAGTTGCAACATTCCTTTCATTGGCTTATCGAAGCCTTTCATATCAACTATACTTAAATCAAGAGGATTGTCTCTGTAATTTATCCAAAGTTTCGTAATGAATCCGCTCGGTTCGAAATTTAAAACGGGTGGAAGCGCAACGCTGGCTGGTCGAGCCATTTCCATCAGAAAGTAAGCCTCATCGCCGCTCTACAACTCTTCTAACAACAACTATGGTAGATGATCCTATACTCGTATGACCCCATGTGAAGAGGTATTCATGTATGGCAATAGGATGCTCAACGCGACTACATGCTGGCCAAGGTGGTCAACGTCCTAGGCCGTACGGGCAACACGGGTAACGTGACGCAAGTGCGTGTCGAGTTCCTCCAGGACGACAAGCGCAAAATCATCCGTAACGTCAAGGGTCCAGTGCGTGAGGGTGACATCCTGTGCCTCCTCGAGTGGGAGCGTGAGGCTCGCCGCTTGAGGTAAGCGCCATCACGAGCTCACTCCACTTGACGGTCGAGGTCCAGATTGCAGGCATCATCCAGGCTTTCAATGCAAAGAAAAGCCTCGAGGACAAGTGGAGAAAGTAGGAGGTCGTTCATAGACCGACTTTGCTTTGAGTAGGAAGGGCTCGTAAGCGGTAATATTGTCATTCTTTCGATGAGCAAACACCAGGTACACGTTGCATTCGTCTTTCCTCCTCTTCCTACCAGACTTGTATCGACCAAGCATCCATCTGACAGAATTTCTTTATTCGATTCTTTTAATCACACTCCCACACGTTCACCAAGTGATCCAATCCACCCGAAAGGACCAACGGCAAGGTCGGATGGACATCCAATGCCGTTGGCAAGTGGTCATGCACCTCATCTAACGTCCGAACGCATCTTCCTGTCTACATCCAACGTCAGTATCCTACCATTCCTACTACAGTACACGGCCTACCTCAATCTCAAACACTCGGATCGTCCTTTCATCGCCAATACTGATCACGTACTTGCCACTGGCATGAAACCTCGCGCTTTTGACCCAATTCTCATGACTCGTGAACGTCATCAAGAGCGTACCATGCACCACTTCCCACAACCGAACGCTCCGGTCTCTCGAAGCAGTTAAGACGAACTGATTCTCTCGTACATCATCTTGATACCGTCCTTCCTCGATCGTTGGCGATTCCTCCGACGCGAAGTGCGCGTCATGGGCACCTGATAGTTGTTTCGAATGCAACTTGGATATCTGCTTCGCTACTTTATTCGATGCGAAGCAGACGGACTCAATGACATGTTCATGTCCCTTTAGAGTCTGCATCACACTCCACTTCCTCGTCTCGTACACGTCGATCTGATGGTCATTTCCACCTCCAGACAAGTACTTGCCATCGTCACTGACACTCAAGTCACGTATCCAATCGTTCGTACTTATCGTTCGAACACAAAAGCCAGTAGATACTTCCCACTCTTTAATCGTTTGATCTCGACTACTCGAGTACAATCGATCGGTCTCGTCAGAAGGAGAGAAACGGACGCAAGAGACATGATGATCATGACCTCGAAGCGTACGTAGACATTCATACCGTGTATCAGAATGGAAGTCCCAGATCTTGATGCTCATGTCAGACGACGCAGAAGCTAACAAAGTACCAGAACGATTGAACGCAAGACCGTGGACGGTATTCGTATGTCCTTTTAAACTCCGTTCAAACTCGCCCGTCTCAAAATCCCAGATCTTGATCGTCGCGTCTTCGCTTGCAGATGCAAAGATACTAAACACAGGATGGAAAGCAACGTCCTACCAAGCATACTTTAGTACTCAACCCGATAGGAGCCTCCGTAGACGCTCATAAGGAGGTCACTACGTACTGTAATGGGGCCTCGATGAGCTTGCAAGGAGAATGTCGCGGGGGAATGAGGTAGGAGCTCCCTTTGGTTGGCACCGAGGACATCTCGACGACTGATGACTCCATTCAGTTTCGACTGTTCACTTAGGTATTGTACCTCCTGCTCTAACTCCATGACTTTGCGCTGTAATCGGATGACACTAGTCCATTTTTTTTCTAGCGTCCCTGTTGCATTGTTTGCAGCTATACAAGTCACACATGAACATGTCAGTACCACGCAAGACTCGTTGAAATGGTGATTTTCGACACGTACGATGTTTGTCTGGATTCAAGCCTGCTTCTTTCGCAAACGCCACAACAGAAGCATGGAACTGATCACCCATGGAAGTCATATACGCCAATATCGATTGATGTCTATCATTCCAAAAGCATATGAACAAGATCATTCCTTCACGGTGCATACAAATGTCCGTTCTAAATCAACGTAGCACTACGTACAAGTCTTGTCGTTGCTTCTCCGTTAGTACCATCTTGACTCAGCCTCTTTCGATACCTTCCCACTAGTATACGTGAGCTAAAGGTACAAAGGTGGATGGGAAAGTGGACGTAGATCGGCAGTAGATAGAGTCCGAAGATAAGTGTCCGCAGATGCGGCTAATTATAACTTTTTTGAAACGTAGCAGTTACACTTTCGACAGACGTTCGACCATACTGAACCCAAGTGGTGTGGGAAGTCAGCTTCGCACCCATTCTAGCATTCCGATTCGAGTATGTCGGAACTACTCCAGCGATTAGAGGCTTGGGCCACGGAGACACCATCCAAGGTGCGTTAAAGCTACATGTGTATTGCTGCATGACTCTAGCAGTTACTAGCGAAACCTCTGTGTTTAGTTCAGAGTAAAAGGATGGAAAAAGCTAATTTGACATGGTGTTCGGTATAGACACTCCTGACGTTCGTCGACGACAATGGCAAAACCACCTCGTCCCTCACATGCTCGGTACCTATTTATCATATACATTCCTTCCATTGTATAGCTCAATATTCTCGCTGTCTATGGTAGGATTTAAACAAACAAGTCCAGACATTAGCAGCGCTTCTCGTCACTCCTGCCTCGGACCATCCGAAAGGGTACAATACAAGCATAAACTACTACTTGACAGCCTAATAGACCTCGTATATTAGTCTCGGCTTAAAGCAAGGGGATCGTGTCGTCCTCGTTTATCCTCCTGGTCTCGAATTCATCGTCGCCTTCTTGGCTTGTCTACGAGCTGGCGTCGTAGCCGTTCCAGTCTATCCTCCAGGTTCATCCCTTCTACACCATCGTCTTATCCTATATACTAAACCTCTATTCGTATAGATCCACGAAAGATGAAGAAAGATATTAATATGTTCGTCGCAGTCGTTCAAAACTGCCAGCCGTCGATCGCTCTGACCACATCGACTTACTACCACGTGAAGCAGATCTCTGCAATTAAGCAAAAGGTATCTTTCTCAGCCAACCTCCCGTGGCCAGAGGACCTGAAATGGATCGTGTCGGACAATCTCACGTCCAAATCCATCGACATTGCCATCCCAGAAGTCGATACCCACAACACTGCCTTCCTTCAGTACACTTCCGGAAGTACATCTGCTCCGAAAGGAGTCGTGCTTTCCCATGCAAACTTGAATCACAATTTAAAAAGCATTACCTCCGCCCTCCACGCCGGTCGAGACACAGTCGTCGTCTCCTGGTTACCACAATACCATGACATGGGTCTCATCGGCGCGTATCTCGGCACAATCTTTAATGGTGGCACAGGCGTCTACCTTTCTCCTTTCTCTTTCATTAAGAATCCGATGCTATGGATTGAACTCATTTCAAAACACAAAGCAACGCACCTCCAAGCACCAAACTTTGCTTACCACTTGTGTGCTCGGAAAACTGCGAATCTAAGAGATAAGCAAATCGATTTGTCTAGTGTCCGGCATATGATCAATGGCGCTGAACCGATTCAGAAGGAAGCGATGAGTGCGTTCTATAAGGCTTTTATGCCCTACGGACTACCGGAAGACGTGATTAAACCGACGTATGGACTAGCAGAACATACAGTCTACGTCTGTGGCGGTGGAAAAGAGACTCTATACGTTGATCCAGTAACTTTAGAAACACATAATCAGATCCAAGAAGTAAATGCGCCGGAGAATGGTAAGGAGATGGTCGGGTGTGGTGTACCTTCGAAGAAAGATCATGGTATCGACGTTCGGATCGTTAATTCAGAAGAAAGTGTCCAAGTAGAGGACGGTCATGTCGGTGAAGTCTGGATTTCCAGTGACTCAGTGGCACAAGGCTACTTTGGCGACGAGATGAAAGAGATCTCGGACCAGACCTTCCATGCCGCATTGTCCGATTCGAGCGATCGCTTCCTACGCACTGGAGATCTCGGTGTCATGTACAAGAACGAGCTCTTCATCTGTGGTCGAATGAAAGATCTCGTGATCATTCGAGGTAGAAACCACTACCCACAAGACCTCGAAGCGACGAGTGAAAATCATGAAGAGCTACGTCCAGGCTGCACAGCTGCGTTCTCTTACTCGAGTCCAGGAGATGAGGATGATAGTGAGAAACTAGCGATTGTAAGTGAGTTGCGAGACCCTTCGATCCAGCATAAAGCTAGTTTGTGTGGTAAAATTCGGTCTGCTATCTCGAAAGAGCATGGTGTTCAAGTCACGTTGATCATCCTTGTAAAACCACGTACGATTCCAAAGACGACGAGCGGGAAGATCTCGCGTTCGAGATGTAAGAAAGCCATGATGATGAAGGAATTGGACGAGATCTATCGTAATGAAGACATGATTGGAAGCTTTTCAGAGGATGACAATGACAGTGGTGAGCAAGGAGGTACTGAGCCGCCTCCTGCCCCGACGAATCCATCTATGGCGCATGTCATTTCGAACGCTTCACCGGATGAAGTGTTCAACTTTTTACGATCGGAACTGGCGGAGCAATTGCAAGTCGAAGAGTCAAACATTAGAGCAGAGACTCCTTTGCAGCAAATGGGCATGGATTCGATGGCACTGACGCAGCTTCAAGGGATCATCAACCAAAAGTACCAAGTCCAAGTACCGGAAGAGATATTATACCATGAAAACACGACACTAGCGTCCCTACACGCGACGCTATGTGGAGTCGAGAGCTCGTATGCTGGACAAACTGTCGAAGCAGGCGACATGGACCCGCAGCCACCGAAGCAGAAACTATTTTGTGGTTGCATTGCTTGCTAATTCTTTCGCGAATACAAGTAGAAGACAATTTGTTTGACTGAAATATCATAAAGTTTGTACGTGTTACGGTCGTGCATGTAGGATGACGTCATTTAGATAGACTACTTCTTGTCCTAATCCAGACGTACTTGATCCCCATAGGTCCCCTCGTATCCATAAGCTAGAAGCTGTCTCTAGGACGTGTCGAAATGTCTCTGTACTAACGGACGTACCGGCGGGTTCTTGAATCCAAGCAAAGTCCTCTCGTAGTATAACAGAGTAATACGTCCAAGATGATGCTAAAGGCAATTGGAAACTCCCTAACGATCGAGAGAGATGCGTTCCATCGGATGCAAAGAGTGAGATTTGGCCTCTTCTAGGTCGAGGCCTTCCGTTGTAGCTAGGAGCGAGCATCTTGTACTGCAGTCTGCCGCCGTAGGAAAAAGCTAATTGCTGGACAAAGTACTCTGGAGCGGAAAAGTGCCAGAGGTTGGCATACACTGGGCCGCAAGGAAAGCTTGGAGAGTATAGAGATGGCACGCTGCCTTGCGAAAAGCAAGAACTGGATCCTAGTAATGTTGAACAATAAATATAGCCTATATGTTTTGCTTGCTGTCCCGTAGTCGTGATATCATTCACGTGATATCCATCGTCGAGCAGATGCGGGCGATCGAAGTTCCATCCAACGACGAGACCATTTAAAGTCACTTGCATCGGCCAAGCCACTTCCCTTCGTAGTTCGGATAACGACAACGCTCTACTCCAAACATGCAAGTGCTGAAGCTCACCACGGAACCCAGAGCCAAGTACGATGTCACAGGATACTTCAATTCTATCTCCTTCCAGACTTTCATTCATCGTGTTTGTGCAGTAAGGTTCTGATCCAGATAGCACCAGAGCTCCAAGAATTAATAAACCGCGCGCTGAGTGCAGAGGCATACCTCCATGATAAGGCCCTCCGTCAAAGACTAGTAAGGCGTTATCGAACAAGTATACTCGTCCGTCTTGTGAATCCCATTCAAGCGCAATAAAGTGCCATGCACCATCCGAAATATTTACAAACGTTGTCAGACCATCCAAATCGTTGTGAGCATTGATGTAGATTTGAAGGTTGGATGGATTGCAGATTGCCAAAGCTACGAGAGGAGTTGTGGACGAAACGATCGAGTAGGAGAATAGACAATTATCCGTCGACGTCGAAGTTGTCTTGACCCACAGCGACAGAGTAAACTCCTAAAACCAACCAGAATAAGTAAATATGAGCATGATGTAGAGATAGAGAAGGTACCTTTGTCGGAAAGGAGGATAGTTCGCTAGTGCTGACGGCGTAATCATCTCCGTCCAGTAGTAAGGAATTGTAAGGGGAGCTCAATCCACTACCGTGTAAGATATTTCCGCCTAAAGTACATGTATACGAGCATGAGCCAGTCGGGGAGGCTGCATCACATTTCTCATTATACTCCCCTTCACCGACACTGTTGTCCACTGCAAAGATCCCATTGGAACTAACACGCAAGTGTGCGTCATTTCCATTCCCAACAACACTCCAGCCTTGTGGATCAGAGTTACCAAATGTAGATGAAGCAAGTACTTCTCCTTGACGTGAATCATATATCCGAATGGTGGTTGTATAGATATCTCCTAAAGCTGTCTGGAGCGCCTCTGGTGTCTGAAGCGTTATCTCGAAGCTTTCAAAGTGTGCTTCCACCATACTATCATTCGCTACCACTACATCTACGTATTTGACCTTCTCTCCAGCATCGAAACGAACGAATCTACGTCGACCTGCGTCATTTAAATCCGTTACGATCGAGTAATCTTCATCGAACGTTGCCGAACCGATACCACTATAGTCTATATCAATCGGCACGGTGACCATGCCGTTCGTACCATGAAGTCGCATGATAGGAATACTAAGCGTACTGGACTCTTCTGTAATGCTATATACAGGCTGGACGAACGTGAACAGACCCTTGCGCTGGTAAGGAACAGACTTGAACGGCTTCGGCGTGCTCTCTTCGATATCTAGAAAATAATATATCGTCTGAAGACCATCCTGGGTATCAATATCCGCCATCACAGCGTTGTCTTTTAGTGTGCCCTGAGGATCTTCAAGCTCACTAGCTATAGACTGTACTACTTCGTTTGCAAGAGGGTCAGCAACGTTATCGGATGGCAAGATGTCGAATTCGACAATAACCGATCCTCTTGTGATCTGCTTTATAACTACTCTAGAAGCAGGAATGTCTAAGGCTATAGATAAAGCAGAGATAAAGTCGGTCTTGAACGTAGCTTCAGCATCCGATCCTGGTGGTATCAAGTCTATATCTCTATCTAATCTCAACCGCACTGTGGCTGCTTGTGAGCTTCTATGTATCTGTTCACTTTCCACTGCATCAAGATGATTTTCTTCTTCAGTCGTAGCTGAAAGATCACGCTGCACACTCGACACGGATGAAGCCGATGTCGCGTCGCGGACATTTAGACCTGCATATAGTTTGTAGCTGTGTCCTTTGAATAAATAGCAGAGAGCCATATCTGTATTTACGTCATGGAAGGTGAACGTCGCTCTACTATTAAGCACAGCAGACTCCACGCTCTCACCAAGCGGAGGCGCTGTCTCACAGTCTTCATCACTAACGACGTCTGATGCAGCTACCCACTTTGCCATATCCATATCTTCTAATCCAACTCCCTTGAATTGGAACGTCATGGTGGTACCACCTAACGTCGTGTCACGAGCTACTAAGCTCACATCATAAACGTTCAAGACTTCACAGAGGACGTCGTCGAATAAAAGAGTGCTCGACATGCTGCCAAATTTAAAACAAAGCTTCCAGACACCAATATTCGCACCTGTTATACCTTCTGTTGTCTCCGCACCTGGAGCTTCATACTTGACGCGGAAGACAGACGATCCGGATCGTGCGACGGATGTTGAAGAAGCTACGGAAGCTACGATAGAGCTTTGCATAATACCTGCGTACGCATCCATTAAGCTCTCACTGCACGCGGATGCGTCAGCTGGGATCCATGCCAAGCTACTCTCACCCATCGTCAATCCGAACGTTCCAGACACCTCAATGACCTCCTCTTGCTGCGCTACGATCGTCGCGACAGAAGGTACCCAGATATCAGCTTGCACTACAGATAGCCGAATACTATCAAAACGTTCCCATCGTTGTCTACTGAAACTATAGCAAAGGAAGAGCTCGTCGTACACCGTGTCAAACTGCACGACAGCTTCTGTGTCTACGACATTCGAGACTTTAAATGCATCTGCACAAGATTCTGTCTTTGTCCATGCGAGTTGATCGTCACTACTTATACGAAAGCCTTGTACGCGTATAAGCGTCGCCGCCTGTGCCAAGATCGTAGATCTATCAATACCCTTAATACCGAACGTCTTGATATCAAAGTTTGGAATGTAAGCAAATGGTTCGTTCTGAAATTGATAGCAAATATGATACGCATCACTCAGGACGGACGGATACTGCGTAAAGAGACCTGTAAATGTAAGGTGTTCTGCTGACACAGTCATCATCGTCGTACCTAGTACCATATTCGCACTTGTACCACCACAAGCATCGCTTGAGACGACAGTCCTATATACGAATTTTACTGTATCCCCAGCAGAGATACCTGAGCCTATAGGTTGCCATACTTTTTCATGCCCGATCGTCGCCATCCGACTAAGCACTGTCGATTTAGGGTTCAAGTAGTCGAGGAAATTAGTTATTTCCTTTACTTCCATGGTCATGGATGGAAAGAGTCGATAAGGCTCATCGCCTGTTCGATAGCAAAGACGCCAGGCGGTGTCTTTAGATCCGTGATCAAATGCCAAGGTGATCACACCGTCTTCCTCTACTGTCACATCAGAAGACATCCCCATCGGTGGAAAGTCAAGACAATCCTGATCAGATGCAGCTGTAGATGATATGAATTTTACCACATCATGCTGAGTGATACCCACGCCAGTGAGTACAACTTTTTTTATTTCACGTGCGACAGCAATAGAAGGATCACCAAAGGCATACCCTTCAGCATATTCGAAAGCACGAGCAGTATGTATATCAATGACAAAATCTTCATAGTAAAAGTACGGCTCTTTCCCAGAGAACGAGTAGCACAGTACGCGCTGTTCACCTGGCGTCATATCATCATCGACAAAGTTAAAACTAGCACTAGTGACGCCTGCCATCGTCTGATATAAATACAAAGCCATATCATCGTATCGATCATACTCCTTTGCAATGTCTATCAAAGACACACCAGGCTGGTTACATCCATCCGGTGATTGCGCGACGAACTTTGCAAAGTCACCAGTACTCACCCCGTCGCCTCTAAACTCTAGTGACTTAGGAGCTCCGACAACAGCAATCGACGGACTTCCTCGTCCTGCCAAGACGCCCTTAACGCTTTTCACGCGTACCTGAAGGTTAGAATAAAGTTTCAATGGCTCCGTGCCAAAGCCATAGCATAGAGAGACTCGAAGTCCTGACACGGCAGAGATAAAGTTCACTCCGACGTACAGATCATCATTGACATACGCCAGCAATGGTCCATCACCTGTCTCTGCGTCTATGTTCTGTTGTGCCAAGTCATCACAGGAATTAACGGACGTATCAAACGTCCAAGCGACTCGATCTCCCTTTGCTGTATTCTCACCTTGTAACGCAAATAGCTTTCGATAGTGCGTGACTGCCACATCTTTCTCTCCGACAGTTGCAACCTTACGTTTGATCGTTCCAATCGATATCGTCAGTTGCTCATACAATTTATATTCTTCCGACCCAAACTTGTAGCAAAGGACAGGGTTATAATCGACTTGATCAGATGAAAAGTTAAAGCTGGCACTAGAGTCTGAATCTAACGTCGTCGTTTCAAACACGACGGATGTATCGCTTGCCACAAGCTTTCCAAAGTTCGTCTCACAGTCACTCTGCCCATTTGCGACCCATCGAACTTGATCTCCTTCATGCAGTCCAAAACCAAAGTAGGTGAGTGGCTCTGGTACATGCGCAACAGCAAAGTCAGGTTCTCCTAATGATCCACTAAAGCCAGAAACGCCATGAATGTATACAGAATGACTCGGGTAATATTGAAAGGGCTCATTCTCGAATTCATAGCACAGAGACGCCCACTTTCCAGCATCAGCACTGTCAAAATGAACATCGAAGGCTTGGTCTGCATCAAGGTAGAGTATAGTCTGGTACTGATTATCAAAGTAATGACGTAGTCTCCTCGTTTCATCGTTGAAAGCTAGATGACAGTCCTCAGCTCCATCACTTTCGATGAAAAAGATGCGATGACTTTGTTTGAGCCCATGTCCATGCAATAAGAAGCGTTTCGTCGCATCAGCTACGACCACATCGTTGCTACCCATGACAGCGGCAGTCATATCGCTCACATGATTTACTCTAACCTGCAGAGTCGGGTATACAGTAAAAGGTTCTTGTCCGAATTTCATGCAAAGACAAAACGTTTTCCCAGCGTCTGCTTCTGTAAAAGCATACATAGACTCGAAAAGAGGTCTATTTAGCACCCTCGTGTAGTCATCTTCTCCAGGTAGTGGATTATCATCACCGAGTAAAACAGCCAAGTGATTCGTATCAGAGCAATCTACATCTTCTATAGAGATTGCAGCGTTTACAATATCTAGATCGATCCATCGGATAGAGTCTCCATCTGCAAGTCCATTGCCGACTATCCTCCAGTTCTTGATGTAGTTGGAGACTGCTAATGATGCTAATCCTTCATTTACAACAATTTCTTTTACTTCTTTAACATAGAATGCAAAGCTACTGTATAATCGAAAAGGATTTGATCCGTGCTTGTAGCAGATCGTAAAAGGCTGTCCATCGATAGAGGAGACACCGAATGTCAGTGCTATAGAAAGTTTCGAATCGAGGTATTGTATCGTCACCCCACCTGCATCTGACATACCTGACGTAAACGTTCCACAGTTCGTATCACTCGATGTATCAAATGGCATGAACTTGACAATATCTTGAGAAGCAACGCTATCACCGACGAAAGTAAATACCTTTTCGACACCTCGAACAGCCACACGAACGTCTCCAGCACTTTGGATATCCGTCACTTGACTCACAATCGCATTCGTTGTTATAGCGATGGACTGATCGATTATACCTCCATCAGAAGCATAACTCGTGGCTGTTGCAATACCAGCAGGTTGTGTCGTAGGTGGATTTATAACTCCATTAAGCTCAAGCTCTATCGCTTGTCCTTCATTCACATCATTCTCCAGTAAGATCGTTAAAATGTTGTCACTACATAACGCAGACACAGAAAGCGGTGGCAGCATGCGAGAAACAAAGCATTCAGGAAGTAATTTCCATTCGACGGGTAGTGTGAGTACCACAGCACTACCGGTTGGGATCGCACCTATCGTCGTAAACATTAAGGTTGCGCTTGTTCTCAGACCTGCCACTGCACCCGGAGAATAAAACGCCGACTCCCAACTTAGACTTCCAGTAAGCTCTCCTGCTGTAACCGCATTGAGAGTATACGTCCCAGAAGCAATGTCACCTTCTAGATGACCCACAGCTTTCATACTTCTATTTGTTTCCGAACGAACAGACATGGGCGATACGACGTCTATGATCTCAACTATAATTGACGTCTCTTGCTTGATAGTAGAGACGATCATGACGCACAATTCTTTCCGAGATGCATACCACAACGCCTGTGTTGTATCGGTCTTACCAGTGCTTTCATCAGTTAGTTTAGCATTGTTCATAGACTGGAACACCCACGAGTCTGTCTTTGGGAAAGAAAGACAAATACTAGCTTCTTCCAACATCTCACCAGCAGTTGTCAACGACAAGATATGTGTAGATGATACGCCTGGCGTAGCAATAGTCGATGTCCATGTTGCTCCACTAGGTAACTCTCCACTTGATATGGAGTTAATAACTATATTATCTGATGCATCTACTGCCAATCGAGTTGACACTTTCGTCAAGACAGTAAGCAACGACGTGCCATGTATCTGATACGGATTTGCCAATCCTTTAACTACCACCTCAATATCTGTTCGCTCCGGTATGTTTCCATCGATCTCAATGCGTACTTCACACTCTGCTGCAGTCCACTCGACAGAAGTAGCTGTGATATCTGGTGGACTACTAAATTGAACATCTAATGGAAGTGTTAGAGCTCTCCATCCTACATCCTGTGGAAAAATAAAATAGATAAAGCCCCCAGATGCAAGTGCACCATTCAACGTCACACGTACTTCCTGGTCACTCGCCATACTCGCCGCATTATTCACACTTGTCAATGTCTTCACACCTGTTATCTGCCCGACCCCAATCGGTCGAATGGAAATCGTATCGGGTCCATCTACGGCAATGCCGTCCGGTGCAAACGTAGTGACGCTTGCTTTTGTATTGCCGACTTCATTCGGAGGATTTTTTACACCTGGAAATTGTAACAGAATGACAGAATTAGACGGTAGATCCACTGATCCATCAATTGTCAATGTTAGTGTTCGTGTCGGAAGATCAAAGGCATAACTAAACGTTAATCCAATGTTTGGAGAGATGAGATCTACGGTCGAAATCTCACTCGCACTCCATCCAGTTACTGGAAGCGTGATTTCAATGCGACTGCCAACAGAGAGCTGACCGTGGTTCATCCACGTCACTTCTTGATCGCTTGTGATACCTGCATACGGCTCACTTGACGTCCACAATCGGTCACCTAATAATGGCCCTGGCTGAATAGCATCAAGCTGCAGTAGACTTGGTCCATCGATGGTCACTCCTACTGTGTCAAGTGTCCGTAACGTTGATCCGGATCGATTCGCCGATCGAACCGACCATGGTGTATTCAGTGTCGCTACTTGTAGTTTGACGGTACCAAGCCTCGGCAGTTCCTCATCTAGAACAATTTCCAATTCATGTAGATCCGCATCAAACGACCCTGTTCCTGTCATATTGGACGGATAGATAAATGTTATACTCGGTGCGTTTTCGACAACAGCAGCACTAAAGTCATCACTAGGTAACAATATTTTAACAGCTCCAGACGCAGGGATACGACCACTAGTTTCAAATACAATCTCAACGCTCGATAATATGCCTGGATTGGGCGAAAATGTCGTCCAGACACAATTGAGGATGGTCACGGCTTCAATTTCAGCCATGTTTACAACACTGGATGCATCTAAAGCTAGATCAGACGCGTCATAACTCTCAATTGAAGCTGTAGATGTTGCCGCACGGACGGATGGAGGCATTTGGAAAGTAGATAAAGATATTGTAACGTCAGCTCCTGGTGGAATAGTATTGGGTCCAGTAATCTTTATAACAGCTTTAGACGCTCCTGTATCCCAAGTAATCGTAGCTGTGATTGACGAAGGAGTCTGTACATCTACGAATAGTCCACTTCCTACTGGTTTATAATCATCTTGCGGTATGAACAATTGCAAGTAGCTGCCAGGTACTAGTCGAGCAGAAGTGGTAAACGTAAGCGTAGCGGATGAGTCTAGACCAGGATTCGCACGTTGCGGTTGAAAGTGTGCATCTGAAATCGTACCAGCGGCAATTTCAAATCCGTTGATCCCAACAGCTACTTCCAACAGCAATCCATTTGCATCTGCTGTCCACATCATAAAGGTGTCTGTGGTACGGGCACTAGGATTGAACACCTGCTCCAGGGTAAAGCTCTGTGCCCCAGATGCCACAGCAGCATCGAAAGGAAACACTATCAGTTGGGAAGACAAGATGCCGCTTATCGAGTCACCACTATTACTATCTGACAGCACAAAAGACGAGGCATCAAGCTTATAATCTGTCGGTAAGCTAAGTACAAACATGCCGTTGACTGGTATTGGCACCTTAGACGTATATTCTATCGTGAATGCTGTAGGAGTACCTGCAAGAAGAGATGTACTGACTAAATGGACATCAGTTAACTCTGTACTAGTGATGTCTCCACCAGCAACAGGAGATCGTTGGTAGATCTTATTCGATCCATCCGTCGATGTAACAACGAAGTCTGCCAAGGAACTCTCGCCTGGGTTCGTGATACCATCTAACGAGAAAGACACGTCTTCACCTGCCGAAATATCTGTGCCTTGGATGACAACAGTTGCTGTCGACGGTGCCTGATAGGACAAGGTACTCGATGAGTCTAAAATGCTACTAGTGGGCGTCACCTCTGTTGGTTGAAGTGCTAATGCTGCTGGAAAAACGACTACGATCTTACTACCAATCTTTAAAGCTACATCTGTTGTAAAGGATATCGAGGCTGCTCCTGTCGCACCTGCATCCGTTGTGTCCAGCGCAGTGGCTACAGAACTGAATGGCGTCAAGACGATGTCGATGGCTGGAATAAAACTGGTTCGATCCAACTCGATGCCTTCACTATCGTATAGAATCAACGTCGTCGGTTGCCATGATCCCTCGGCTGGATTCGTGACGTCCGTGACATCGAAAGCAAAAGCTGTAAATGAAGAAATTGCCGCTGTCTCGATCTTGCATCGCAAAGAAGTAGACGCTTGAGAGACAACTGACAATGTTGTCCCGTCGGAGTTGCTATTATCAGGAGATGCTGCTGCTGTACTTGCAATTTCAAAGCCTGTAGGAAGGAGGATGGAAAGCTCACTGTCAAGAGCAATGGATAGATCGGATACAAACGTGATGGAGATGGTCCCGGTGATACCAGCGCTATCGTCATTAGGAGCGATAGTCACATCGGATAGTGTCCCAAACACATTTCTCAGAACGAGCGCGAACAAGACAACAGCACACGCGTGCGATGTACGCTTCGGCATCTGTAGGATTTGCGACTGGAAGCGACCTTCCAAGATCGAAAACTAATACTGGTTCGTAACCAATGCTCGCTAGATTGTGAGTGCTGTCGCCCTTCTGCACACACCGTACGACTCTACTAGGAATGGAATAATGGCATCAATCTACTCAGAGGTACGCAGGTTCATGGACCTGCGTCCAGCACAGGCACCGAAACCTTAATCAGTCAAGTCTTCGCGTACACCTAACCGTTAACCTATGCAGTTGTCAAATGGTCGCTATTATACTGACCGACCATACAAAATGCTGCAATCGTCTCGAAATAACGCGTTCTATCGGCAATAAGTAACTTTTCTAACTTGCAGACTGGGCTCGACCCAGTGATCGCATTTGTCGTCGGGTAGAGAGCTTCCGTGTCCTACCTCTTCCTCGTTTCGACCACCGTCATATCCACGCTCGAGCATCTCCTAGAGGTGCACTCCCGCCTTTCATCAACTACACATCTACATTCTAAAGATGGTGGTGCGAAAATTACCGGCTCTTATCCTGACTGCTGGTCTGAGCCTGGTCCATGCCGGGAGTGAATCCTTGGGCACGTTGCTCCGATGTGAAACCACTGGAGCATGCCTATGGGCTGACTCGAACGGAAACGCCGTGGATGCCCACACAATGATCCGAGAGCTCATGGCCTCGGATGACCTCGACTACTCGACTCACTTCGAATTTCGACAACGATTAGAAGATCATGTCGAGTACATTGAAGGTATGTACTCTCTACCAATATTCACACATCTTCTATATATACAAGAATCTCCCCAGTATTCCTATGAAGCATACATTGGTAGAAATATATCATTCTTAATTTTTTCTTTTCTCCTTAGATGTCCATCGCCATGCGCTCGAACTCGATCATCAGTTTGCCTACAAGATGGGTGTCAACCACCGACATCTTTATGAAGACGACTATCATCATCAGACCGCTCGTGAATTCGTCGAGCAAGAACTCGTCGCGAAGAAACAGCGTCGACTCCAAGAGGCTCAACAGAGCGATCAACCCGTCGATTTCGCACCTCTAGGAGCCTCCAACTCAGCTGCTACGCCAGCTCCAGCACCATCAGATTTACCAAGCACATCATCGCTTCCGTCATCGTTAAACTGGTGCACGACAGACAACCCACTCGGCTTTAGCGTCTGCTCGTCCGTCAAGTCACAAGAAAACTGTGGCAGTTGCTGGGCCTTTGCCGCCGCAGACGCCATCGAAGGCGCTGTCGCGATCAACTCCAATGCCTCGGCCGTCTCCCTCTCTCCGCAGCAGTTCCTCGACTGCAGTACGCGTCAGATGACTGCGACGTTCGAGTACTGCTGGGTCGAAGGTGCTGGTGCGAGTGGCGCTGCTTGGCTTCAATCTCGAATGAAATGGGGGAGCTTTAACAACGGATGTAACGGTGGCATGACCCACGGTGCCTTTGCTGACGCTGCTCAATTGCGTATGAACTTGCTGAGTCAATTGGAACTGCCGTACCAAGACGCTGGTGGGGCGCATGGATACAATCCATCGGCCACACGGAACGATTCTGCCACTTGTCAACCAGACGAGTCGAGAGCTGCTGCTAGTATCGAGAGCTGGGAACAAGCAGTCGGGAAAGATTGCGAACAGTCCTCTGACTCGACGCAACTACTAAAAGCAGCACTACAGCAACAACCGATCTCTGTCGCGATTAACTCTGGAAGTACCTTTAAAGACTACAAGGGTGGCGTGTACGAGTGTCCGGACAATGGTGTCATGATGGACAGCTCCTCCATTGATCACGCGCTCGTGCTCGTAGGCTACGGAAGTGACGATGGAGACTATTGGATTTTGAAAAACTCGTATGGTCCTGCGTGGGGAGACAAGGGATTCGTCAAGTTGCGGACTGATAACAAGATCAATTGTGGCGTCAGTGTCTTTCCTGTCATCCCGACTGGTGCTGTTGCTGGTCCTGTAAATACGACAATTGATGGCGGTGGCAAAGCCGAGTTCTTCGGCATGTCCTTTGATACGTGGCTGACGACTGGGATAATCGTCGGTGCTGGCACCGTCTTGCTTACGTTTATCGGTCTTTGCTGGACACTCAGCCGACGTCGAGCCATGCGGACTCGATAGCTTTTACTTCAAGTAGAATTGTACTCTCAAGTCAATCAAAGAAAATGCTTTTGATTCTTTACATGGCTAAGAAGTTGTTAAACATCTTCATGCCGTCTTCCGTGAGAATGCTCTCGGGATGGAATTGAACAGCTTCCATCTTGTACGTCTTGTGACGAACACCCATTATCATGTCACTACCTTTGACTCGTGCCGTCACTTCCAATTCATCCGGTAGTGTGTCTGGGAAACCAATGAGCGAGTGGTATCGAATGGCATCTACTTCCGACTTCATGCCTTGGAATAATCCTTTGCCATCATTCTCGATCGTAGAGCTCTTGCCGTGGAATATCTCTCCTGCACGACCGACTGTACCGCCATACACTTCAAACATGCATTGCAATCCTATCTTATGCTCATTAGCATGCTACTAGTCGTGTCATGTACGAAGATGACGCACCGAGACAGACACCAGCAATGGGAATTTGACCACCAAACTCACGAATGACATCACACGAGATACCCGAGTCTTTCGGAGAACCTGGACCTGGTGAAATCATAATCCGATCCGGATTTAATTTTCGAATCTCGTCGATGCTGATCTGGTCATTCCGATAGACGTCGACTTGTGCCCCCAATTGCGACATATACTAGTACACATAAGTCCTCGATCGATATATATATACAAAGCTACTAGATACCTGAAAGATATTGTACGTAAACGAGTCATAATTGTCGATCAAAAGCACGCGTGTACCAGTCATGATGCGAATGACAGAATTAAGCAAGTACTGGCGTAGGCCGGATAACGCTACGGTCCAGAGGATATTTCTCGTCTTCGTACTTGAATGAAGCGTGAAGATCTTCCACAGTCGTTCGTTTCATCATCTCTTTATGATCGACATCCAGATTACGTACGTCATTCTGAACAGAAGAAGACAGACCATGAGTACCAAGTTCGATGCCATTGATATGCTTTCGAGATACGAGACACCGTTGCTCAAGGATATGGAGGCAGGTGATGATGTCTTGGAGTGGGTCGCAGCTTACGTCGGTAGTGAAGACTTTCTGGATGAAGTCGACGACTTTTGTGACAAGCACGGACCAGCTTTTGCTACTTTGCTCACCAAAGGAGGTCCTTCCTCAGAAGAGTTAGATGCGATTGAACCGTACAGCAATTCTTTCCAATCGTATGCATAAAGTATGAGGTATTGATAGGGTCATGTAGGCACTGGAAGCAGCTTCATCAAGAATTTGTCACGTCTTCGATGGATCGCATCAAAGGTACGCGCCTTGCATCTTGGGATAGATGTGAATTCTAATATGTATTCTGGAATAGGTTTCTTAGAAAAGCATGGATTTACAATGGAAGAGTACGAGAAACGATGTGAGGAAGAGCAAAAGATTTCCGCTGACAGACAGCGACATACTCGCATGTCGTTCTTCGTCCAAATCCTTCAAGCTTGTTGTGAGTATGACCAATTCTTAAATCTAATGCGTCGAGCAGCCGACCCAGAGTTTTATGACAAGCGAATGCTACAATACGAAGCTGAAAGTATTCTGCAAGATGCCAATGAACACTTGGACATTCAAGAAAGTCAAGCATTAAACAGCAAACGTGCTGCATCTGCGCAAGAGTTTATAACGTACTTGCAAGAGAATTCGAATCTGTCGTTGGATGAATTGACGCAAGAGTTTCAGAAACGAATGCATCTCTAGATGTTGTCGACATCGGAGAAGCTAAGATGTAAGAGTCAGAGTAAACAGAAAAAGTGCCATCCATTTTTGCTTATAACCCTTCTAGACAGACTGACTCCGTGTCAGTATGAACGCACAAAAGAATTTCGTACATGTCCTTATGCATTATCTTTGTATCTTCTGGCACCTGCAGAGCTAGCTGCAAATCTTCCCACACTATGCAAGCTAAGGTCTTTATATCGCTACCTCCTTCCTCTTGTGCCTTGTGCGATAGAGTAGCAAAAAGATGTTGGTAGACTCCTTTTAGTCCACATCGATCAATACCGAGAACTGCTTGATCTGGAACCTTACATGCGAACTGATGAAACATCTCTTTCGCCTTGGCAATCCACATCTCGCTCTGTGCTCGCTCCACTCGCAGTATAAAGTTAATTAGACTCGGAAGAGAGATAAAGCCATTGACGTCGGTATCAATGTGTTGAAGGAGCAAGTCCAAATTTCCATTCACTGTCTCCATGGAAAATGCTTGTTGACTGTCTGCAAATTGATTATTTATTAGGTCTAAAGTAGATATTGTCAAGACGTAGTCTCCTTCTCCAAGCGTTGTCAAAATCTAGTGGAAAGTTGAGATAAAGACAGCAAATAGGAATATCAATAGTAATTCTACTGTTTGCTGACAGTTATCCCCGACAACGTCGCTAGTGCAGCCTGGAATAGAAGTTAGGGACGGCGTGAATGTCTTGCAGGTAAAGTCACTTTGGACTTGCTCCATTTCAACTTGATATGATTCTTTTTGAAGACGAGAGCCATCGAAAGAACGAATCTGGATCATCATCGCGATGTTCGTAGTAAATGGGGCACTCAGAACAAATTGGACATTCACTTCCTGATCCTTTGCATGCAAGAGATGTCGCTTTCGATAGGAGTACGCCATGTTGGAAGATAAAAAATAAAAAGTAGGTTCTTGAGAGAAAAGCTGATCCCAAGTAATCGTTCTCATACCTTCATTGTGCACCCGGTTTCCGTCCAAATAGCTATCGTGCATCTCAAGATTGTTCGTGCGTCGTATTACGAGATGATCCTGGGATATATTGCATACAGGAAACGCTATATGACTTTCTTCAAACGATATCATCAAAAGGCTGAAATCAATTTCAAAGCATCGGAGGAGATAGGACTGAAGGCTCTGTTGACTACCGCTTCCATCGTCTTTTGCAGGCATCAGTTTTATCCTATTACAAGTTTAATTAGTTGAGGATGTGCTATAAACATTAAACATGATACGTACCATGGTCGACCTGTGAGTTCGTGTAGTATGTGGATAGTTGGAATAGATGAAAGAACAGCAAAGCTGCCGATATGTTTTGCGTATGCTTTATGGATCATTGCTGGATAAATATTGCCTTGTCTGCTCTGTGCTATCATAAAACCAGTACCGATAGGAAAGCAAGGAAGGTACAGATCCACTACTACATATTCCCATTGTAGTCCATATCGACATATCGGCATGGCGACAGCAGCATATGCAAACTGATAAGGCTGAAGTACTTTAACATTAAGCGGATGATAGGATGGATAAATAGTCGGTAGGTATTTATCAGGACTGGACGATAGCGCGTCAAGAGCACACAGGAAAGAGGATTGATCAGGTAACCCACAGACGAGTGAGCTTTGATGGAATTCAGAAGTAGACCAGGAGGAATCAATAAGTTCTGTTAGATGCCTCCATATACACATCTTGTATACAGAGGAAGCAGTATCTTCACACTTTCCGACAAGAGAACTTGTAGTAGGAGGGAAATCGACGTCCATGAAGTCATCTGGAGTATGTAGAGCTAGCCGATTGAGTTCATTGCATTGGTATATGGCGTGCTTTCCTGACAATGTTAACGCAGCTTTCCAATCAGCTTCATGGTTACGTTCAAGTTTTTGTTGAAGCCTTGTGTTAAGTCCATCCATGGCATCCCGGATTTGATCGGAACTTAGCTCTACTTTATCCACTTTGCATTCAGCGCGAACGTACGCTTTATGTCGTTCTATAGGTACAATAGATACGAGCAATTTGCGTTCAAATGGGTAGATTGTACCGACCCATTGCATTCCAGAGCAGGACGAAGATGCTCTATGATGAGGCGGACATGATGGACGGAGCTCTAGATTACGTGATTTGCTAAAATCTAACGTAATTCGATACGACTTGAATCCAGTGTTTTGTCCGATGTAGCACATGAACTTCTTGTCTTTGCTCTTCGCATCTAGAAAGCGGAAGGAGGATATGACCAAGAGCTCATCGCCATGCTTGGCTACCACCGTCATCGGCGACTTTTAAAGATATGAAATGGCTCTTCACATGACCAATGAAAATGCTCAGGTATGATATACTGCCAATCAAACCATAGATATGAAATCGATTTCTGAACATGAAGCGATCGAAATGCAATGTGCTATATCTGCAGCATTGCGACTAATCGATACAGGCAGAAGCTATGTTATAGTCAGCCGCACTACTCATGCTAGTATAATCCCGTCATATAACCTTTGAAGCGAAAGATCGGTTAAAAATTGTAATGAGATGATAGTAGGTAGGACTGATCCACAGCATAACATCGACATAGTCGCTGATTTCCTTTGTATAATGAAATTAGAGGCTTTATTGATTGAAACATGCAAAGGAATAGTTCAAAGCTATTGTACTAATGTACGTGATATTATCAAGCCCGTCTATCTCCAATTGTTTCATGTTTCTCATGCTGGATCATATCTCGCTTTGTGTTCAACAAATCCTAATATGATTTGGTCAATGCAAACACCATCTTGATCGCAAGTCGCTGTGCAATGATGCTTGTCATTTTACAACAGCCATAACTCGATATCTCTTATCGCATCTTTTCTGTCTTAAATACATCATTTAGAAACCTGGTAGCGAATGGTGAACCCACCTCACGGGGACATTGAAGGATATCATCTCTCCCTTATAGAATCCAGCATTCAATATGCATTGGTGACTGGTCTACTCTCCACACTGGACATCTATGTGAAAGCCTACTTTTTTTCACTGCTGGGTTGTCTTGTATCGTCCATGCTGCCGTGTTCTCGCATACGTCCATTGCGTTGATTTAGATAGCAGTGCTTTTGACTATAGACGAGTTCTTTGCATCCCTTCCGATCCAAAATAAAGATGCGATCAATCAAGATACATTGTTCCTGTACGAGATTCGATCAACGCCCATCCTCATTTCAATACTTGCGTTCAAGTCGTTCATCAAATCGTGCGGGAAGTCTCAGATTGAAGCAGCTACACAACTCAAGTGCATCCTTGTTGCCGACATCATCCGTGTTCCTAACTTTCCATCCACAAAATCAAATTAATAGAAGCACCAAGATATGGTAATCTCGTTGACAAGTCCCTACTTTTCCAGATAGCACAAAGCTATAAAGAAGATCGGCAAGTACCTTGTCAGCAATCATAAGACATTAGAGAGAGCAAACGACTGCAACATCAATCTTCGTCTTGTCGACGAAGCATTCCGCGACACGCTATCGAAATGGGTACACTTTACAATGCAACACTTAACCGTTATAGAAAATCCATACAAAAGTTCAGATCCAAGTCAATCCAACGGGTCGGAGTCGGCAGACGACCATGGGTGGCTCTATTTTTGCTTCTTCCAGATATCGCGCACGTCCGACTGCTTCTCGTCAACCTTGGAAGAATATGGGCCTCTCTCCTCAATGGCGTGAACCGTCGCAAATTCCATTCCTCCTGGCGGCATCGGCCATCCGCTGTGGCATCTCCTTCACTCGACATGTCGGTCCATTGCTCACATGCTTTGGCTTTGGTATGACCTCCGATATATGCTGTAGTACATTGCAACGTACTAACGAATTGCAATAGGACTCTTTTTAAGCGTCACAGCGCTCTTTGCCTATGCCGTAGTGCCAGTCATCAGTGCCACTAGCTCGCAATACCTGCTGCACATGGCTGCTACGCTCTTCCTATCGTTTAACATCTACTTCAACTACGCATTGAGCATTGCCAGTGACCCAGGTGTCATCCAATCCGAAGAAGCAGACCAAAGTGATAGCGAGGATGAGACTTCGGTCGTGAAAAGCTCTGACTCGAACCTTATCTCTCGTTCATTGGCTGTTGACACGACCAAGCAACATGCTCAGGACACACCAGACCTGTCTCCATCGGATAAAGGCCTCACCTACTGTCGTAGCTGTCGTACGCATCGGCCGCAAAGAGCTCACCATTGCTCCGTGTGCGACGTTTGCATCGACTCGATGGACCACCACTGCCCTTGGGTGAACAATTGCATCGGCCGTGGCAACTACCGCTACTTTTTCTCGCTCATGTTCTGGCTATCCGTTGCTAGCATCTACGCCGCCATGGTAACCTACACACCCGCGTTCGGAGAGCTCAACCGACGTCAGTACAGCACCATCCTCTTCCTCTTCAACTCCAGTTCCATCCCACCAGCCATTGCTCTTCAATTCATCTTTATTATGAGCGTTGCTGCAGCCATTGGAGTCGGTATCCTCCAGACCTGGCAAATCTACCTCGTACTCACCGCCCAGGTACCTCCTCCGCATCCTCTTTTCCCTATCTGTACTTATTATTGTCTATAGACATCCATCGAGTTCCACTTAAACAGCTCTCCCCATCGCAGTGCTTTGTCTGGTAACCGACGCAAGAGTCCATACCATCGCGGTAGTATGCACAAGAACTGGGAGCTCGTCTTTGGTCCGACGCCAATGAAACTTCTGTCTCTCCTACCCTCCACACGCTCTCCTCCGCGCTACTATACGAAGAGCAGTGTCTCCCCGTTCCATACATTTGCTTAAGACTAGACAAGCTATTTCAAAAATCAATCGCTTCTATTACTTTTTCAAACGAGTGAACGTGTAGACGCAGTACACGTCACTCATTTCATTAAAGTGCAGATCGAATAACTCGACAGTCGTCGAGTCACCAACCAACGGATTCTTCTTATACTCGTCTGGTAGGACTTCGACATGGCATTCAAAGCCCAGACGCTCCATCTCTTCTTTAAACTCGACTAACGAGTCTCGAGCTTGAGACGCCACGTGGATAAATCGACTCCCCTCAGCATTCGACAAGAGGCCGTCGATGGCTTTTACAAGCACTGGCACGATCTCGCCATGGTACACCAGGTCGGAGCCCAGTAGCACGTCAAAGCAGCCACTAGGCCACGTCTCCGGCTTGCTCCAGTCCAACTTGGCTACCTCTAGCTTCCCCTCTGCCTTGTTCGCCTGCAGCTCTTCACGCTGCTTACGAATACGTTTGCACTCGGTCTTATGACCCTTCCACGCTTTCTTCTGACACTCACGAGAGCAGTACTGGACCGACCGGCAGGCCGCACATGCCATGAGCACACCTTCCGGGTTGTCGGCACTGAAGCGCTGTAACGTGCCGCACTGATCACATCCTTCGGAGCCAGATTCCTCTTCCTCTGACGGGAGCTCGTTGAGTTTAGCGTTATGCTGCAGGTTTTCTAATGTGCTTTCAAAGAGATCGGAAATAACGACACGAGAGGCAAGCGTATAGAGGTATGCTGCGATACCACTAACACCACAGCCTGCACCTAATTCACAGACACTTTTGCTCTGGAAGTCGTCTGCATGATCGACGATATATCGACTAAGTAGGAGCGATGCAGACCAGACGGTGACACCGGTAATATCCTCCTCGGCTGTCGACCCGAAAGCTTTTTTATTCCAATCAAGCGCGAGTTCTCGAGCCTTAAGTGTCGGGAGACCTGCTCCAAATTTAAAGTGAAGCTCCGATTCTTGCAGAATCGTCGGCTTTTCAGGCGTAGTGGAGACAGACATCTCGTTTTCGTTCTCGTCTTCGTTCACGTCGACGCCCGTGCCTTCTGCTAACCGTTCTTCCGTAGCAGATCCATGCTCTAGTAAGGCAGCCACTACACAGTATTGTTAGTATATACGTACGAAAGAGATAGAAAGAGTCATACGGATATCTGGGTCTTCGCACTGGAAAGCTTCGGTGATGGAACCTCGGCCAAAGCCATTACGAGCGAGCACATCAATGTCCGACACACCCTCCAGCAAAGCCTTGACTACGCCCAAATGCTTATTCTGTACTGCCCAATCTAAGTATCACGAAAGTATTGGTGTCAGCTTTATCTGATAACAGGATGAGCGTCATAGCATGTACTTACGTAGTGGATAATTGCCGCTTTCGTTCGGAAGGTGCTGTGCACCATGCTTGAGTAGAGTTTGAACGCACTCGGTGTGACCATTTGCACTTGCTGCAGCATAGCGTCGTCGTTAGCATCATAAGAAGACTATTTTCTAGTTAAAATGGACTCACCCATGTGTAGAGGTGTATTCTTGGCTTCATTTTGCACGTAATTGACCATCTCCTGCTTCTCATTGTCTGATGCACTGGTTAAGATTCCATCAAGCTCTTCTGCGTCGCCGTAGCGAGCACTCGCTAGTACTTCCTCGCCTTTCATGCTTTATGTCCAAGTTTCGTTGTCCGCCAATCCCTAATTTGCATCCTTTGATCAGCGTAGAATTATCTGGCGTAGTCCTGGTCACTACCGGCGGACATTGTTAACTCATCCTTGAATGGTGATGCATTCACCCGACAAGGGCTTATGGAAAGATGTGCTGGTAGAATAAAAAGGTCATGGAACAAACTTGGCTTGATTCACATTCTATTCTGCTATAAATTAAATTGATCTCTGTTTTGACTTGGCTACTTTGGTGTGGTCATCTCTGCTGGAAGGCTTATTGCCGAGTATTACTCATGCAAAGAATAAGCTGGAGTACGAGCTAAGCCTATCTGAACCGAAATGTTCTCTCATATGAACTATTGTCCTGGTTTTAGCCACGTGCGCCAGGATTCATGGTGCAACTAGTGTGGTATCAGCATGAAGGCATAGAGCGTGTAAATGCCCATCAGCCTCTTTATCTCATGAAAATCCATGCTATATACTCATTCCATAAACATGCAATTGCTTTGGATACAAAGCAGCTCACTTTTGAATCTGCCACGATGGCATCCAACCTACGTCCAGACGGGCCTCGTGCCGAAATTATGTCCTCGTGTCCAGAGGGCCGCAAGCTTAATTACGCGACTTACTGGTTCAGATTGAAAGACACGAAGACTTTTATCTGCACGAACTGCCATGCCACCCACATCGCGTCAAGTCCTCTTCATGAATCTTTTGAAAAGTTATATCATGATCCAGGAATGGGAGAAAATGAAGAGCAGAGCTGCATGTTCCATGTTCATCGTATCAAGCATGTTTTATGGCCTGAAGCTCTCCAACTTCAGTCTACAGAAAAACTTCGAGATTACTTTAAGCATCGACTTAGCATTCCCGACTGTCTTGGACTAGATGGAGCTCCCAAAAGCGCCAATGTCAGGTGGTTCGCTCCAGTTAAAGGTGAGATACAAAGCATGGTCGTCTGTGAAGCATGCTACGAAGATCATGTGCTTGCTTCACCAGTCATCTCCCCCCACTTTGGACCATATGAGCGTCCTCAAAGCGAATTTGGCTCGAACTGGATCTGTGATTTTTCTCTATCCTTCATCCGAGATGGCAGTCAGAAAGTTAAGACTTGGGACGAGTTCGTCCAAGGCGCTACTGTCCGAATGCAGCTTCCACTCAAGTGCGAAGGTTCTTCCATGCTTATGTCAGATACCCATTTTTTCACCACCAAGCATCCTATTCCAGGTCTTACGATCTGCCACGCCTGTTACTTGGATGAAGTCGCTCCAACTGAGTATGCTTCAGAATTTAAAGAAGCAGAGGGACTCAAATGGGGGCGAACGGTTCCTTGTGCCATGTCTTATTTTCCAATTTTCGTAGCCTGGGTAGTGGCAGTCGATCGAAAAGACTTCTCTCTGTTCCTCGACGCTTCGTCTGCGGTCAATCAATGCCCACCATGTTCAAAGGAAGGCATTGAATCGCATACATTTTATAACTTCGCCGACTCACCTGTCTCGAACTTTGACATTTGTCCTGCTTGCATGAACGGTATCCTACATACCTTTGGAGCATCCAAGTTCTTTTCTGCCGTTCCCAATCCAAGTATGCAACCCAAATTATGTGATTTGCATCCGGCATCACCTCGTTTTCTCGAGTACATGAAAAAGCTGGAAGAAGCGCTAGACATGGGCGTCTTTAATATCTTCTCCGATTATGTACATCAGGTGCATTCAACTCCAAACTGCCCGACGTGGAAACCAGTAAGTGATGATCGGCTCTGGTACGGCTTTGAACATGTCAACATTTGTCCCGAGTGCTATGGAAAGCATATCAAAGGAACGGCTATGGCAGACCAAATGCAAGTGAATGGAGTCGCCGATGGTGATAGTAAAGCATGTGATATGTACTCTCCTCGCATGCAATCATTATGGCGTGAAGCATGTAGTAAGCAAGACTTGGCCGAGCTACTGGCTTTTGCGAGAGTCAGGAAGCAAGTGTGGCATCAAACCGTACCACAGATGCTGCAAATTCTACAACAAGCGCAGATGCAATCCATACTAGCGAATAACTACTCAGCATCTATGCTTGCCTCTACTATCATGGATGGTGCACTAAGTTGGGGAGGTGGCGATGGATACTTGCATGGAAGCGATAGTCTCGGGTGGTACAACACGAGCTTTGGTGCTGATGCTGCGATTGCATCTCGCAATGCCAGTGCTGCTGCAAACAATGTTGCTCCACTTCAAAATCAAATGAGGATGATGGAATTGGAAACGAGATGGAACGAAGTAGCCTAAGCGTGAAAGTCACCGGCAGATTTCAATTTCATGGAGGTAGTGTTGAAAGAGATTATGCAAGAAGTGATCAAAGTTGCCAATTTACTTTCACGTCTTTTTCAAAGCGTTTACTTGCATGATACACAAACGAAAGTCCAGCTGAAAAGGATGGTGGCAGGTATTATTATCTTGACACTGATTGCCTTACTCCAAGTTGCACGTGGTGATTATGCATTGAACGCTTTCTTTCAGGAGCCAGGTCGTGATGCTTTACTGTGTCTGTATACGTTTGACAATTCATCCCTAGTGGATGGACGAATAAAGCAATATCAAGTCAGTCCTGCCGATTTAAAAACATCTTTGCAATGTCCGTTCGGATCGTTACGAGTATCTGCGAAAGGCGTGACAAACCCCCACACGGAAGCGCATGATAATCAACTTGGCATTCGTCTTCAATCTAATCCATCAAGTAGTATGTTCGGTCTATTGACTTCCTCGAAAGCGACGATTGCTAGTAGCTTCTTCTCATCCGTCCTAAGCCCCCACCGTGAAAGTAGTGGCATGACGTTCGAGATCGTACTTAGGCCTCACCATATTACTGGTGAAAACGACAGTGATTACATGACGATACTTGCTATTGGAAACGAATACAACGAGTGCACTGACTATGGCTTCCAAATCTTAGTTACCAGTGATGGCATCCCCGCACTACGATATTTTCTGCCCATAGTAGAAAATGGAGTTGTAGCTTGCCACGAGTTACTACATAAAGCTATTGACGGAGATCAATCGTGTCGCTTACCCTTTCACCACAACTTATCGGAACCTGTTCCAGTCGTCAGACTAGTTGTTGCAACAAGTCCAGACACGGTGTTATCAGTTTGGCCTGCGACGTTTACTGTCAGCTACGCGGACCCAGTCACACTAGAACTAAAAGAATGCTCTGTGACTAGCACAAAAAGCCCATCGACAAGCGCATTATATCTCGACAGCATTCGTGGAAACTATCAATTGTTCCTTGGGTACAACCCATCCTTCAGTAAGCGCAAGGCTCGTTACACAGTTGCTCCAGAGCGAATTTATCGCTCTCCTGGAGAGCTAAACGCCACAGAGCAGCTTCGAAATTTCCTTCGACAGAAGTTGCTACGATTTGACGGACCTGAAGTACCCGATTCTATGCAGCTTTTTCAAGGAAAGTCTTTCATAGTTGACATTCTTGGCTTCAAGCTTCCACCACTTAATGAGGATACTCCGTTTGCTTTAATGCGTGAAGAGATAGACGAGTTTAAGAAAGAGCACGGTGAGGCAATTGTGGATTACGCCATGAATGCGCTTCGAGATGCACAGCTAGAGAGCCAAGAAGCTAAGATCGATTTAAAGGATAAGATGTTAAAGAAAGTCGGTGCGGCAAGCCAGGAATCTGCTGTCATCAACAACACATCACCATTGAACTTCGACATCTTTCAGTTTGCCATATACAACAGATCCCTGGACGAAAGTATGGTCAAAGCAAATAACTGGGCGTATCTATTACCTTCACGACTGCTTCCTACTCGAAAGCGCACGGTAAACATAAAAGAAGATGAGCTTGTCATGCTTGATTTGACTCAGTTCCTGTCTGTTTATGACGACTATCAGCTTCAGTTAAAGACATATCCTGAATTTGGTCACCTGCTCTTATATCCAGATAAGAAAGCTATTAATGAAAGCACGCTGGAAGAGTTTCAAATGCTTCCAAAAGCACATCAACGCTACATTTATTTTTATCCCGAGACTGGCCAAAACAATGACAACTTGCCACTACCAAACCCAATCGCTTTTTCACGACGCAAAGAGCCTTATGCCAGTATATCATTCGCAGGATGGAGAAACAGCAATCTTGAAAGTCTCCCATTGGTAAACGGATCAATTGATATCTTTGTTGATCCTGTCAGTGATGTACCACGGCTTAAGCGCCTAAACCAGTCGATAGCAGTAAAAAAGGCGACTCCAGTGTATATGAATCTTGCAGGTGAATCCATAGATGAGCAGGCAAGGGACAAAGGTATGGAAAAAGGTGCAAAGCATTTGAATAGGAAGCAGTTTGTAAGGATTATACGATTACCAAAGTACGGTCGGCTATACGATTGCAATCTTTCGCCGATGAATAATACGGTCTGCTTTCAGAGCCATGTTGATCCCACCGCGGCCCGAACATCACAGATCTATGACAGAGATACTGGCGTCAAGCAGTTCTCGACTGAGCTGCTGTACGTTTATCATGGGTGGGACTTAAACATGTCTACAGCTCATGCAGTTGCAGATGAATTGTGGTATCAACTAAGTGAAGAAGAGCATGGACCAATTTCTGAAATAGCCAAGATACAATTTATTTTTGAGCCATCACCTGACTGTAGTGATCATAGTGTTCTCGATATTGGCACGCTGGAACTCGAGGAAAACTCTATTCGGCTTGTGACATTACACGATGTCGAACCTTTCTGGCCACTTTTAGGTGCTCATATTAAGTATGATATTAATTATTTTCCAAGGCATGGACATTTATATCAGTTTATCGACAGCGCAGGGAATCAAACAACACTATCATTGTTTGATGCAATTGGCGGTCGCTTGACTAGACAATCACACCATATAACAGATACAAACGGAAGGGTTCTGTATATCCCCGATCAAGATTATTATAACTCCGCTAAAAACAAAAGTCATACCACAAATTCTAAAGATTTGGACCACTTCGGGTATAAGATATTCGGGTATGAAGCATATATTAATGTATCCGACTTACCCAAGTTACATTCGATAACAAGAAGCGTATCTATTAAAGTATTTGGAGGTGAGAATGAGCTGCTGATTATTCCACCTTTTACGTTTAATTCATCAGCAGGAAGAGGAGCTGTAACATCTACTCCTATCGCATTTGTTGACACAGACAGCATTAAAGACCAGTATGAGGTCGTGCTTCAGTCGATGGATAGCGTTTCCACTTTTGAAATTCCAAACTTGAATCCTACCGACGAAGATATTCTAATGAAGTGCCCAATGAATGGGAACTGCGATTATGTTGTATCGGCAGACATGGATTATGAAAATGTCAAGCAGAATGTGACCCTCATTTACAAACTCACTGATCGGGAATTTGACGCGTCCTTCGTCAAGATAGTTGGATTCAAAGAAAGCATCCAATACGGACTTCATCATCTCCACTTCCGGGATTACTCTTTGTTCACATGGAACAAAAAGCACAAAAACACTTTCGAGATTTCCATTAAAAAGCTGTCATTCAATAACGATTACACTGCTACAGTACGTTGCAATGTACAGTATAGTGCAGAAGAGCAAGCAAACACCTCTGACGAAATTGCTGCAATTACGAATATCACGACTGCACTTGACAATCTCTTGTGGTTGCTTATCACAGTAGTGTCTGGCTGCATCATCATGTCCAATGCTTCTTGTTGTCACATTAGATTCTGTGCATTTTGTTGTTGCTGCCGAAGAGCAGGCATGAAACGTCGAAAAACTTATGAAAAACGCTATCAACAGCTTGCCTTGGAAACGGCACAAAACGATTATGAATACTCGGTGTTGCTAAACAGCTTACATGACAGGATTCTTCAACCTGATTTAGAACTGGCAACAGCACTATACGTCGCCACGACGCAGGCATCAATTCGTAGTTTACACGGCATGTCGATTGGTCTGTACTGCTTACGAGTTATTTTGCCTCTTTTAAGCACCAACGACTTGACAGTTATATTTGTGATGAAGGTGATTGAAGACGAGTATCAAACTACTTTTTCTACAAATGCAAATGGATATAATCATTTATTCAAGTGGCCGAGTCCCGCGAGCCTAGTACTAGTAGCATTTTGTACTCAGGAAGGTCAGGTCTTTCTACATGAGCTATGGAGGGAACTCAAACAAAGCATGGTCTCTGAATCATCCATTACTAATATCCATGAAGACATTGTTCAATGTATCGATGCAAGAATACATAAACTACCTCGCACCATTGCCTCCTTATGCCAACATTTGGCAGCCGGCCATTGTGCACGACTGCAGTCGATTCGACAGGAAGACAGATGGGAAGCAGTTCATCTGATACTCTACAATCACTGTATTGGCCCTTTCCTTTTTCATCATCTTAAAAATATGTCTGAATCCGATGAAAAAGCTGAACAGAAGCGTCTTCATATGGTATACTTGCTATTCACATCAATCCAAATACGATGGAGAAAGCCTGACTTTCAAACCACAACAACTGAGCATCATTTCAACCTGCATAGTCAAGCGCGGTATGAGTCTATCTTGACTCACATCCTTGAGATGGACACTTCAGAAAGGATATCGGATAGTTCTAAAAGGCAGTGTATGGATAAGATGACGTTTAATCATATTGACGCCCATTTAATGTGCATACATGGTATCCTCGATGCTTTTTGGCGGCAAACAGAGAATAGATTGTGCCAGTTCCGTTGGGACGATGAATCAAGTAGCAGACGTCGACTTCTTGCAAGAAAGATGAAACAGTTACTGAGATCCCTACAGCTACCTCTCATTCCCATCCATGTGGCTCTAGAAACTTTAAGAGAGATCTTAGATGACCCAATACTTGAGTTGGATTGCAGTACATCAGCATGGGAAGCTCGTCTGAAGACTGCATTGAAGGACTATAATAAACACTTAGCGGATACATCGAAAACCAGGCCGCAATCACAGTAACTGATCTAACTATTTGCCAATTGCAAGCAACAGCGGGATGCAGGACTACCTTTTTATTTTAAAGAGATAAATCAATAACTCACATCCCTACATTCGCCTTTTTGATCGGCTTTGCATTTCTCCAATGTGCGCGAAAAATACTCTATTGACTATTAAAACTTTTCCAATGCTCGATCACTGCACATAGTGGACAGCGCTAGCCAATACTACCAATTCTATTTTGATTATCAATAACTCTAGTACAAACCAGCATCGATCATCAACCTGTCAACACTACTCTAAGAATAATCTTTTACTCTGAGACGGTGCCATATGTGTACTCGAAGCAAAGGATCGTTCCCACTAATCTTCAAGTAGAAATGAGCTCGAACGAGGTGGATATCCAAGCTCATCAAGACTTTCTCAATGAGACTGCTGATCAAAGCGCACTGGTGGGCGATATTGAGCCTGTAGAAGGCCTTCGTCCAGAGTACGCTGACAATGCAGGCGGTCGTTTCCTCCCTGGTATCGACGCGCTGGCTCGACGCTATGACAGCATGCGTCGCGTGCGTCGAGATGGCAATTGTTTCTTCCGAGCGTTTATCTTTGCCTTATGTGAGAAACTTTTGCCGTCAGAAGACAATTCCAAGGAGAATGCAGCGATGCTCAAGCATCTACAACAAACGATTCATAATTCCAAATCAGCACTCGTGGACGTCGGGTATGAAGAAGTCGCATTTGGAGACTTTTGGGAAACCTTCGTTGATTACTTAGCTTCCATGGACTCTCGATCTCATGCAGAACTAGGTATGTTCTTTAGTAGCATATTCACGAGCCAAATCTAATTCCATTCTAGTTCAAGATTTCCAGACTGTCGGTGGAGAAGCCGAGTACATTGTACATTGCCATACAGATCATCATGATATACATACTGACAGTTGACACAGGTGTGGTACATGCGACTATTAACTGCAGGATACTTGAAGCAGCATAAGGAGCAGTTTCTACCTTTTATCGCCGGTCTATTCCCTGGCATGGACGTGGATAAATTCTGCACAGCCGAAGTATGCTATTTAAATCATTCCTAATAAGGCAGTACTAACTTTTAGGCAGGTGGAACCGGTGGGGAAAGAGTGTGATCAGCCTCAGATTGCAGCATTGACGGAAGCTCTCGGCATCGGCGTTCGTATCGAGTATCTCGATGGGAGCACCAAGGAAGGAGACGAATTGCAGAGCTACATTTGCTCTCCAAATAACGACGAATGGAGCGGATCGAGAGAAAATGTCAGCATCAATCTGCTGTATCGCCCTGGCCACTACGACGTGCTGTACCCGAAAGCATAGATCGTTTCAATCTCATTTCATTTCTCTTACCAAACCTATTTGTTCTTCTCCTCCGCGTCACGTTGAGCGATGGAGTAGGAAGCACTGCAGAGCTGAGCAACGTTCACAATGTTCTTGAGGACACAGGCTGGGAGACAGACGTAGTAGCAAAAGGTGGCAAGTGGGAACGACGTGAAAGGGATCGCGAGGTCCGGATCGAAGTGCAGGACGTACATGGTAATGTAAGTAAGTTCCGCTCCGACGCAGCAGTAGGCGAAGAGAGGATAGGTAGCGTAGTATGTCTTCAAAAGCCAATTACGATCTTCATCCACAGTCTTGTGATGGCCACGAGAGGAGTACATATGGATCCAATGGCTGGAGAAATCCAACATGAGCGCAAACAGGAACAAGTGCATGTACTGTGGATACAAATTCGAAAGGATCAAGAGCAATCCTGCCGTCGCACATCTATCCTATCATTAGCTTCATGGCCATTTATTATACAGAGTGGATGCTACCGATCGGTGACCATATCGAGGACAGCGCCAAACGACGATGCTGTGCATATCGATTTAGTATAGTGTTGCCAATAGACTCGGGTCCTGTATATAATCGAGCAAATAGGTACTTTGGTGAAACAAGCGGGCGAAAAAGCCGTCAAAGTAGTCGCAAGCAAAGCTTAGAAAGTAGCACAGGACGCTCGTCTTGTAGTCAGACAATGCGACCCAGAAGCTGTAGAGTGCTAGCACGACTCGAGCATACCCGATGAGGTTGGGAATGTACACAAGGACATGCTCTGGGGTTGTCTTATCTGCCATCTCTACCTCCCGTTTCGTGATCTGGTCGTTACGTCGATCGGCCGATATGTAGCTACATCAAAAGTATTCACCCCTAGGAAACCTTGAAGCGTCGTTTGACGACATGATATCCAAGCAGCATCCGATCTGTTTTCTTTGTAGGAACGAAGCATTGATAAAAGGAGGTGTAGAAGGTATAGAGGCAGGGTTACACTTGGTAGATATCATGAACATTGAAGACAGTTTTTTCCCAAAGTATCCATTTATTGACCAAATCTGAGAACCGACAAGACACGATAATACGCATGAAAATGGCCATGTATGACGCTACGACTAAATAGAGCTATACTTTCGTGGTGGCTTGAAGCATGTCTGCTACGTCGGCTAGTATGTTTAGAGATTCTTTCGCTTCCATCTTTTCTTCCGATTGGTTTGAAGGGTGGACCTTGGAATCCACGTAGCCTACACCATAGTCTCGAGTGGCTCGTTCGGGTGAGTTTCCAAGTACATTTCGATGGGGACTTGAGTTCCATCGGTTCTTGACCGAGTTATCGGTTCTTCCTGGCAATAAAGTTGCAATCATCGACCATCGATTCCCGTAGATAGCATGCGCCTTTTGCAAGATAAGGTCTTCGTCCGTATTCCAAGGCTCTTTACATATCTTCGGGTCCAACTGATTCCGCCATCGCTCTCGACACTGCTTCCCAGTCTTCCCATGCATCTTCCCACCGATCATCGTCCAGTGCTTCGCACCAAACTGCCTCACTAGTTTCCACAAATCTCGATCCTCTTTAGCACTCCATTTCGTCGGTGATTTCCGTTGCTTTCCCATCCTACTACCCTTCCTACTTCCACTCCACTTGTCCATCAACACAGTCGACATCAATTTCCTCACAACCTTCCAAGATCGCATCCCTTCCCATTGGTTTAATTCCATCATCTTACCACTCTTTCATTGGCTAAAATGCCTATAATCGAAGCATCCAAACAGCCATACTAAACGCAAGATAAATCCAAGTAGGTGAAAACTTTTGAGTGCAAGAAGAACGCGTGGTCCATAATCCGTCTTTCCTTACGCCTCATAAAAGAACGCCCATTCCCGTTTGAAAAAAAATGGACGGAACTATGGAGCGCGGGAATGACCTAACGTCGCTTTCCATTGCGAGCGAAGGTGCCGCGGCATCCGTGGAAGATCTAGTCGCACATGCCGCTGCGTCCATGCCGAGTTCCACCAACTCGTTCGGACAATCTTCCGCGACGGGACTCGGGCCCTCCGCGACGCAAAACTTGCCGGACGAATTCACTGTCCCGGCGTCGGCCTACGTCCCGATGCCGGATATGCCGGACGAACAAGCGCCTGTGGAAAAGATCAAGTACTCCAAGTCTGGCCAGCGACTTCCCACGCGCCGACGCGACCTTGATAGCGCCCAGAGAGACGCCATCGTCCACGCCCTGCAAGAGCAGTTTGAAAATCGAAAGCTACGTTACGGCGCCGTGAAGGACGTTGCTACGCGCTTTAATGTGAATCGTGCTACTATCAGTCGTCTGTGGAAACTGTCGCAAGAGCAGAGAGCGCTTGGTCGACCGGCCACACCGTTGCCGACGAACCGCTCGAACTGCGGTCGGAAGCGCAAGGACTATGAGCAGCGCATGGCAGCGTACAATGCTTTGAACCCGGCTCAACGCGCGAGTCTGCGCCAGGCGTCTCAAGCCACTGGCATCCCACGTGCTACGCTCCATCGTCTCACGCGCAGCAAGAAACCGAAGAAGGAGGAAGGACACATGGAGACCGACGTGATGTCCTCTGCGTTTTCGACGGAGCCGATTAAGATGCCCATGGACATGGAATCGGACCAATCTATCCATTCGCAAGTGGATATGTCGCAAAAGAATAAGAACACCGCCCCGTTGAATCGTCGCAAGGACCTGAAGACTGTCGAACGTGCGTCGATTCTAAGTGCTCTCGGTCGAGAAGCACCGGATGGTAAGCTTCGACGAGGTGCTGTGAAAGACATTGCCGAGCGCTATAATGTCCATCGCGCGACCGTCTCTCGTCTATGGCACTTGGCGATGGAGACGCGAAAAGACTTTTTCGAGGGTAATGGCAACGGTAGTTCTCACTTTGTCATGCCGACGGACGTGCCATCGAAACGATCGAATTGTGGACGAAAGCGGAAAGATTTCGAGGAACGCATGAAGAAGTTAGCGGAGCTGCCTTTGGATAAGAAGACGACGTTGCGTAGTGCTGCTTCGGCCACTGGTATCCCTCGCACGACGCTCCATCGGATGGTTCGCAGTGGTGAGGCGTTTATGACGGAAGCAGCGAAGCAGCATTTGGGAGAAATGCAGGCCGAGAACCGGGGCTATGCGAGCGACAAGCAGGACGAGCATCCGGCGCTCGAATTCACGCTGTAACTCTTTTCTTTTTCTTTTATCAGACGTTCTTTCCTTTTTCAGATTTCTTTTCTTTTTCTTGAAATGGTCCGAAAAAACGTGTTTTACATCAAGTAGTGACAACGTGTCATGGATGGGATGGAGGTACTTGGGAGACTAGTGTCGGATGCATGGGAAGATAATCGACTGGCAGTGTATTCGCTAGTGATTGTATGGCCTGTGTCGGCACTCTTGTCGTCGTTTTTGTTGAAAAGAGGCATGCAAACGACGAGTAAAGAGGTCTATGTGGCATCAATAGCCGTACCAATGTTATTGATGAGCATTCCTATTGTACTTTGGCTTTATTGCAAGTTGTATTATGATTCTTGTATTCACGCAGTTGATGGTAGATGTATGAATGGCTAGGGAGACCTTACAATGCATACCAAACGCTTGGGGTATCATATAATTCTTACGTCATTATAGTACGAAATGTCCTAATCGATAGTAGTTTAAACGCACGGAGAGCACCTATGAATGGGGACGAGTGTACCTCAAATGGAGTCAGCTTCACTCCAGTGGTCAGATGCCCGACTACATTTGGCGGCAAATCGACAATACCTACAACGTGTGTTCAGACAAGAATCAAGCGAGACATGGAAACTTACTGTAATTCTGTAGCTCATCTACTCCGAACGAGCTCGACAAATGTACGACATCTGGGGAGCATACCCACCGGATGCCACAGTGGGAGAGATCGCTCTTAACGTTGGTCTCTTCTACGTCTACTGGATCGGCATAATGTACAACTATCAAACCCTTCATATAAACTGCTACTAATTCGTTTATTAGCTATGCTCTGACATCGACTCCATCGACTTCATCAGCAAGTAAATGGGCATTTCCGGCGTTACTAGCTGTAATTCATATTTGACCATGTCGACAGCAAGAAACCAACGAAGTGTCTGTGTGTAGATGCTGGCATTTGAAGTCGCGACTCGATTCTTCCGATATGATCCAAGTCTCAAGTACATTTTCCCATACACAACTCCTTCCGAGTTTGTCCAATGGGGTCATCGGTTACTACCGATCTTTGTCTTCGCCTCTGTCTCCATCAAGCAACTCTTTTACATTGATCTGGATGAACATCGACACCAAATTCTCATGAAATTGAAAGACGACGCACAAGTACTTATTTTATACAATCTCATCTTGCATGTAAACTAACAATACACACTAGCGAATCACTGACGACATTGCCGGCATACAAAAGGAGCTACAAGCAAATAACGAAGGATGACGCAAATTCTTTTCTTTTAATCTCTACTCTCATAGCTTTTCTTATTCTTTCGTAGTGTTTCTTACATAGACACGCATTTCCTGTTGACTTGACTTTTGTATGTGAATGCACCAACCGCTAGGAGAGCCACACACATACAAAACCGATACAGGCAGCGAAGATGCTAGCGAACGTGGCGAAGCAATTGCAGACACAGGCACCCAAGGCTGCTCGTGGAATCCACCAGTCGGCCAAGCGTCTCTCCGGTGACGGCCACCACCAGCACTACGTGTTCGAAGGTGAGTTCTCCAAGGCCTGGGCCCGTGGTCTATTCACTCTGATCGTCGGTGGCGGCGTTGGCGTTCCGGTCTTCCTCCTCAAGTACCAGAACTGGAAGAACGGATTCCCCCGTGAGGAATAAGCAACTCCTTGTCACTCGAGCGTCGAGAAAAATAAAGACCACCGGAAACGAAGAGGGATTTGCTTGATAATTTCAAAATGAAACATGGTTTTCATTTTTACTTGTGCTAGCTCACCTAGCAATTGATTGTAGCAAGAAGAAGAAACGGATGCAACAAGACATTAGAATGCTCTTATGTACCTTTAGTGTACCACACGTAGTATTAGAGCTCGTCGTCCTTGTAGAGTTGTTTGAAGAATTCCATCTTGTCCATGTGATTCGTCTTGATCGTGTCATCACCTGGACTCCAGTTCGCAGGGCAGCCTTCATCCGGATGAGAAGCAGCGTACTGGAAGGCTTTGAGGACACGTAGCGTTTCTGGTACACTTCGGCCGACACTCTCATCGTTCACCTGGATCGATCGAATGACTCCTTCTGGGTCAATGATAAACAGACCCCGTAACGCAGCGCCAAACAGCTCGTCCTCTTCATCCGTCACGAGCACACCATAGTCCTCGGCAATACGCTTGCTAATATCCGCGACCAACGGAATGTTCATTTTGCCCAATCCACCTTCGTTGCGAGGTGTACGCACCCACGCCAAGTGGGTATGATGCGAATCGGTCGAAATCGCCATGACCTAGAGTAATGGGATGAATACAATAGATATAATGTGGTAGATTACGTCATCCATACTTCAGTGTTAATTTCCCGGAAGAGCTCGATGTTATCGCTAAAGCTGACGATTTCCGTCGGACACACAAAGGTGAAGTCGAATGGGTAGAAGAAGAGGATCAACCATTGACCTATGTTGCATTGTCAGATGAATTGTAGGGGAAGAAAAGTGCAGTGATACCTTTATAATCCGATAGAGAGACAGTTTCGAATTGTTCATTGATCACTGCTTTTACGTCGTTGAATTCCGGAGCAGGCTTGCGTGGCGTGACTTTGAAAGCAGAAGATGAGTATCGATTCTTCTTTTGATACCCGAGCTGATTTAGCAGACTTTCCGAGAGCTCTGGAAACTGGACTTCCACACTACTGTCACCATACAGTTACAACATTAACTCTCAAGGATACCAAAAGTGGTATAATTGGTGTCAAACCTCTTGGAAGGCTTGGCAGCAGTGGAGATGGTAAGGAAGAGGCTCACAAGAGCCAAAAGGAGTACACTCGTCCTCATCCTGGATACGTGGATTGTGTTGTATCTATTCGATGTCGCACTTGATTTTTGTATATTTCTGATATTATACTTGATTTTGTATGTCTTTTATAAGATATGTATAGTTGATTATGTTATCAACGACTTTACAAGATCTACGCAATTACGCTATCATCCCATTTTCAAATTATCGAGCATGAGTACCAAGCTGCGCATCCTCTGTCTCCACGGCTACCGCCAGAACGGTGTGAAACTGCGTGGACGGATTGCAGCATTTCGACGAGCTTTCAAGTCCTCAATTGATTTCGGTATGAAATATTAATGAATTAAATTATAGTGTCAAAACTGAAGTTATGGATGGCTGTGCCTAATTGATAGTGTGCGTCGATGCGCCCATTGTCGTGCCGTATGAACCATCCGAGGAAGAGAAGCAAAGGTAGTCATGTCCTAGATTGAACTCATAATGGACAATAACTAAAGTAGATGACTGTAGTGGTGCCGACATGGATGCTGCTGATGTCGAGCAGTACTCTTGGTTTAACTTTAATACGGACGAAGAGACTGGCAAGCGATCCTTCACAAAAGTAGAAGAGTCGATAGACTACTTGGCTGAAATTTGCAAGGAGCATGGTCCATTTGATGGCATCCTAGGCTTCAGTCAAGGAGGCATGATCGCGTCCTTACTTCTCCAACGCCAACGTATGCACATCTCGTATAATTTATAGACTGCTTCTAACTCATGACTGAATAGAATTTCAACCAGAGTCCTACCCAGACTTCAAGTTTTGGTTCGGTATGTTCATCTCTGCTGTCCCAACGGCAGAAATCGAAGGACCCGCTGCCGATAAACTAAACTTCCCGACGCTCCATATTATGGGCAAGACGGATCAAGTAGTCGCATTCGAACGCAGTCAAGAACTCGCAGAAACGTTTGTAGAACCCCAAGTCTTTGAACATCCAGGTGGACACTATATTCCGACCTACAAGGACGTCAAGGATGCCATGCGGACATTCATGAAAAAGCGACAAGAGGAACGTACGGAATAATAACCTACATGACCAATACAAAACCGTTCTTTTAGACGAAATAATAAACCTAAAACGCTCTGCTACGCAATCGGTACCGTACTGGTACTAGTTGACACTATCGAGCCACACAACGATGAATATGCTCCAAGCTCCTAGTCGACGAGTACACAGCGTCTTTGCTGCATCCAGACAGGCTTCATTGCTGCATACTGGTCGTGCAACACCACAAGCAACGTCAGAATTCCTTCAAAATGCTTCTAACAATGAACTTGGTTCATCGAAGCTCCGGATCAATGATACGGAGCATGCCATGATTGGCAGGACTGGTGTCGGTAGCCCATATATATGGTCACATGACATTCCTCGCATCGATGCAAGCAAAAAGGCTGTCTCTACTCGACTGAGCAACTTTATTCAAGCGACGATTAATCCATTTCAGCCACCGTCTTCTTCTCCAGATAACAAGAAGCAGGCATACGTCGAGTCACTCGTGCTGCAGGAGCTTATTAATGACGATGGCATTCCTCGTGAAGCTCTTGTCATCTCTGCACTCCTCTCAGACAACTTGTTATATCCGTCTCCAGATGACTCGCAGCTGAGTCCTTCCACGATCTCTGATGCAATTGCTATTGCCACATCTGACCTCGAAGTCGAGTGCCTAGACCATGCAGTCGTTCGTATTCCTACTTCCATCTTCTCAACCGGCGGAAAGAAGCTCCAGGACGCGCTATCAACTGCATCCGACACCTTATCCGAGTTGTGTCAACGCGAAGAGCTAGGCTCTTTCGGTTTTGCCCTCCCTTCCTTTTCTTCCATCCCACTCTCGACAATGGAAGACGCAGTCGCAACATCCTTCCAGAACTTGAGTTCCCAGTACCCTCGCTTTTCCTCGATCCAGTTGCCTGTAAACGCCCTCTCACCCTCTTTCATGCCTCTTCCTTCGTCATTAACTGAGTTCTGCTCTTCCTCCGACGTCCTACTCATCGCTGAAAAGATCCATGAGGCCTCTCTATCCAATGGAAAGCCGTTCGTCCTTCGAAACTATCACGATCGCTCAGCCGAAGACGTTGCTACCTTACTACATAACGCCTTAAACTTAGCCATCAGCGTCGAACGCAAGTACATTGAAACCGTTCTTCCAACAAACGCTCATGCGAATCTACCACCGGCAGATGACATGGCATGGGGACAGATCCTCGCATCACAGCATGAACGATTTGACAATCTGGAAGAGTGGTTGTTCTTAAAGGAGACGCAGATCCAGCCTCGAATGGAAGCAACGATCAAGGAATTGAGTCAGCATGAAGAGACGCAGGAAATCGGATTCGCCTACTCGGTTGCTGGACGAGAACTACTCAAATGTTTCTCTGCATCTATTGAAGTATGATACTTTTGGATAATCTATCTACATGTAACTAACGACTGGTATAGCTGCTTGAGGCTGAACGAGCCAACAAGATCACGCAGTCGTGGCAGCAAGCGCAATTGATGACCGAGACGGACTCCATCGAGTCCGTTGCGCTTCAAGCTGCGTATGATTCTGGTGCCAATCTCGTGTTGACGCAAGATCCAGAGAGCACGAGTAATGCAAAGTCGCTAGCTACTCGCTACTCGACCGAGTTGTCTCAATTGCCGCAGACAGCTTCCCAGCACCTAGATGACTGATGTTAAGGAGCATATCTAATTAGGCTCCTGGGCCAGAAATAGACAGATTTGACTGTCAATGTAGCTCTTTGGTGCATGTAGTATATTGCTCCATTTACGTTTTGCTCTGTGTTCCTACATCTGATTAAACTACATTGTCTTTATTACCGACTTACTCTCTTTAACATGTTTCAGTTGCATCAACATTTCGACTTTAAATCGTAGTAATGCTTGAAGGGTAGCAGACGATGGTTATTTACTATGCATCTATCAGATCTATGGTCGTGCATCTGTGCAATGCTTCGTTGGTAAGTGTACTCAACAATATGCCTTACTGGTAGGTTTGATGTCTACTTATAAATACATCTTTATGCTACCATTCGACACGAAAGACAACATTATAGTGCTAGACCAAGGATAAGCAGTGTTTTCATCGGAATACGTTTATTTAATAGTACTACAAGTCGTAGCTGGGTGTATGATGGTTGCACATCTTCCAAAGACCAAGATCGTCTCCATGAATAAGTGTATGATCCAAGCTTAGATCTGCAAGATATCAAATCTTGAGCTTAAGATGATGTAGACACTTTACACTCGCTTGTCTTCTCATTTGAGTTTAAGGAATAGGCTGCTACACTTCATAGTTCGTAGGGTACGTTCAATTGGGCTTTCATTGACACTATTGCTAGCTGGTAACCCGTTCTTCGTTAAAAACGTAGCAATTCCTCACACTCGTTAGTATAAGAGATCTCTCATGTTCATCACTAGCAAATTACCACAAAGGGGAGAAGAATATGACAGACACTTCATTTGGTAACCTAGCACCATAGACCGTGACATTATGCAACTATTCCATCTCAAGTGTGTCGGACCATGCGTCTGCGTAGAGCAATGTTACAAGCAAAGACTGTGAGCATGTATCTCCAGCACTAGGAAGTAAATGCTTTAATGCTCCGTCAGATATACATAGCATCACAACTCACACCCAGGCACACATCAAACACTCTCTTCCTATCACTACATCCAATGCATCCATCCATCTATCATCCAAGCAACCAAAGCAACTAAATCAACAACCAATACGCACTCTCAATACAAAATTCCACCTCCTCCAGACACCTCTAAAAAGAATGATCCAAGCCTCTATCCAATCTCACATCTCCGTGGCTAATTCTACTCTACTTTGCCGCCCACTATATCGCTCGTGGCCTCCAGCTGGTCGAATCAATGGCTAAATTTACATTCGCCACCGACCTCGCGACGACGTAGCTTCCCCACTCGTGTCGTCCAAAGAAAAACGAAACGAGCGGTCGCGATGAACGACGAGGGCAGTTCGACGCCGCCCAAGAGCTCGAACGGTGACTCGAATAGCGCCGACACACCTTCACGTATGCTCAGTATCGTTGAATTATGCAACGATGAAAGCGCTGACAATTCAGCTGAAGACATGTCCGTCGAGTCGGACCACCAGGCGACGAATCGAAAGACGAAAGTTACTCGATTTAAACGTGGTGGGTATGGAGATAACAATCGACTTTATTGTAATATTTGTAAAGACGGAGGTGAACTCTTATGCTGTGACCGATGTCCACGGTCCTTCCACATGGCTTGTCTGCACTTGACCGAAGACGATCTACCGAACGCCGAATGGTATTGCCGAATGTGTGCCGAGTGTCTTGACCGTCGAGCTGCGAAACGAGATCGAAAGGAACGAGCTCGGATCTTGCGCGAGACGGAGCAGCTTGAACGCAAGGCGAAGCGGCAGAAGATTCAGCAGCAAAAGGAGGAACGTTTAGCTCAGAAATCCGTCGAAGCGATTGAACAAAAGGCGAAGCGTGTTTTGGACATGCAAGACCGGATACTAAGCAAGCGCAAGGTCAAGTATAAAGATCAGGAGGAAGAAAAATTGGGCAAAATCGCCGAAGACTTGGCACAGACGGTCAAGAGCGCTAAGGAAAAGTTGGAAAAGCTAGAGAAGGAAGATGCTTCGCTTAAGAAAAAGGAGGAAGCACTAAGTAAGAAACGAAAGCAACAAGGTGTGGATGAAGACAATCCGGATGCTGCGACGAAACCTAATGCGATCGAAACGGACATTGCGAAGGTCCCGAAGGAACATATTGGCGAACTCCTCGCAGCCTGGGACTGCATCTTTTCATTTCGTGACTTGTTAGAACTATCTCCCGTCTCGTTAGATCAATTCGCACAGGCGTTGATGCACCAAGAGTACTCTCCTCTCGTCACAGAAGTCCACATGTGTCTCCTCGACCTCATTCTCGCCGATAGGGAAGAAGAGGACTATGCTTCCGATGATGAAGGTGGATTAGATGAGATGGAAAGATACAGATACGAGATCCGACAAGCGCCTCTCACCGTCGGCGTGCCTACTTCCAACATGCTCAACACCTTGTCATGGCCTTCCGTCCTCTCCAGCCTCATCGCGTCTGTCCCTCGTCATCTACGTGACGCTGGTCCAGCGCTCACGTCTGCTGCAAAGGCGCTGGAGACACAAGAGTATCCTCGTCTCGCGCTTCCACATAAGCTCTCCTTTCTCTCCTTCCTCATCTCGAAACTCTTTGCCACCGCACGTATGCGTCGTCTCGTGAACGTCCATTCGACAGAAGCGATTCAAGCGACGAAAGACTTTAATCGTTGGATCGTCCAAGAGCGGACGAACACCAAGGAAGAGGAGAAAGCGTTGCGTACGCAGCAGATGGAGGAGCGAGCTGCTTTAGAAGACCAACAGAGCTCTGTCAAAGGCTGGTTACAATCGGATAGTAAAAAGGAGGACGAAGACACTTCGGAGACGTTAGCAGAGCTCGATCGACAGGATACGGAACTCGAGCGCGAGCAGGAGAAGGATGAAATCAGTCGACACGAGTATCTTTCGCGTAAGAAGAAGCTTGATCAACGACGTCATCGTCTGCGAGCACAATTAGATAAGAAAGAACGTGAACAAGTACGTCAAGAGCAACTAGAGAAGAAGAAAGCACAGGCAAAGGAAGCTCTCGAAGCTGCGATCACGTGTAAAGATGCTTCCCATTTGCGTAAATGTGTGGATACAGCAGCAGAGTACGGTGTGAATGAAAAGCTCGTTCTATCCGCTCGACATGTCGCGGAGGTCATGGAAGCTGATGCTCGTCGACAGCAAGAAGAAGCAGATAAACGTCTTGAACTAAAGCAAGCACAGGAAACGTACTTTGTCCGTTCCGAACCTCTCGGAAAAGATCGCCAAGGGCGCAAGTACTGGCTCTTCCGAGGCGACGCAAGTCGTCTCCATGTCGAGATCCCAGGGTCTGCGCATCAACTCCAGCGCTTATATGACCATGGACAATCCTATCGTCCATCTCGGTGGCTCCAATATCACGAAAAAGAACAAGTCGAAGAGCTCCTTTCATCTCTCGATCCACAACATTCGAAAGAAAGTGCTTTGAAAACAGCGTTGGAAGAGTATGTAGATGACCTCTTGGATGCCATGACTTCAGACGACACGTCTCGATCGCGTCAGAAAGATCAAGTCTTTACGGACTGGCGGAATAAGGAAAAAGTGTGGAGGAAGGCACCTCATGATACGTTAGATGTTCATGCTTTTAGTCAAGATCTTGTTGAGATGGAAGATTGGCTTGGTCGGAAACTCGAGGAGCTCGGATCGAATTGGCAAGAGACACACAAGGACTGGGTATCCCGAGTCCAATCTGCACAACAAGTGTCCGACTTGATCCAACCGGTCTTAGACCTGGAGAAAGCTGTGGTTGACGTACGTATATCGAACGGCACGAGGCAACAGGAGAAGATGAGTGCTGCTTTGGAAAGTGAAAAGTGTCTTGACAGTGATGACGAGGAGGAAGAGGAAGAGAAGAGTAAGGGAGACTTGGTCTTGTGGCCGACTTGGAGCTGTCGACGTCGATGGCTACGTGCTGTCCGAGACGCAGATCGAGTCAGTAGCCTCGCCGTCGCGCTTGCGTCGCTCCATCAGCGTCTAGAGATCTGTGGCATCACAGAGACACCGAAGGAAGTGGTCGAGGTGGAAGAGCCGAAGAAGGAGAGCAAGGAACGAGAGAAGAGAGCGACGAGACGGGCGACGCAAGTGAAGAAAGAATCTTCGGACAAGAGGGACAAGGCGGAGGATTGGGAAGAGGACTGTTATGTCTGCAAAGAAGGCGGAGAGGTGCTATGCTGCGACGGATGTCCACGTGTCTTCCACTACCCTTGCATCGGCCTTAGACGTGTACCGAGAGGGAAGATCTATTGCCACAAGTGTGACAATTCGAATGAGCCGGTGCCGCCTGTGCAGCCGAATACGAGACGCCGATTGCGGAAGGCGAGTAAGAGTGAGTCGGAGGCGTCGGATGCATCGGATGAGACGATTAGTGATGCGTCGGAGGAAGAGACGCCGAAGAAGAGTGAGAAGACAAATGGACAGGATCTATGGGACACGAGCTGCTGCGTCTGTCGTGTCGGTGGAGACTTGCTGTGCTGTGATGGATGCCCTCGAGCTTTCCATACCTCTTGCATTGATGTACAGGTACGTTTTCAGATGTAGATGCGTCTATCTTGATGATATTTAATAACGATGGGTAGGAGGTACCATCAGATGAATGGTTCTGCAATGAATGTATCAAGCAAGAGTGTGGTATCTGCAAACAGAATCGCATTCGTCTCGACTCGCATGTCATTTGTGGATCTGAAGACGGTCAGAAAGGATGTGAACGTGTCTTCCACCTCGTATGTTCCTCTACTTGTCTTGTTATATCTATGAACTGAGCACTTGTGTAGGAATGCGTCGGGTTGAAGGAAGTGCCGGAAGGTGACTGGTTCTGTTCCGAGTGTACGTCTACGATGGAGTCATCTAGTTAAACCAACGTTGGATCGACAGGAGAAGACGTCTAGTTTGGTTGGATGAAATACAGAGTAGATTGGGACTTGTCCGAGTAGTTGGGTCTTTTTATCGTTTCTTCCATACGTCGACACTTGGAAGCGTCTCTTGGATATGTACAAGATACATTGGATCATATGGAGTATCTCTATCTGTGTCTCGAATGCGTATCGGATCCTGTCGGACGTAACACAGCTACAGGATGCTGACAAAGCATCCTTTGAACCGTATGTACGTGGAAATGCAGGATACTTTGGCGATCCAGTGGTACCGTTGGAAGAGCGTGTGAACGAAGGATCTCCGTTTTCACCAGACACTCCTCGTATCTTTTTCCAGGCCCAGCCAAAGCGTATGCAATGATTATGTCGACTAGGAAAGTAATCTTCGCTAAGACTGTATGTAGAGAACTGTCCAGGCATGGTGGGCCCTATAAGAGATGAAGAGTACTATTGCCATGGACGGGAGTATGGCTATTGTGATCGACGATTGGGACTATGTGTCTGCAATGAAGGCTACACTGGTATCGACTGCACCGAATGCAGACCTTCGTACCTCAAGATTGGCGGACTATGTTACCCAAAACGTACTTCGCGAATGGAAGCAAACTACGTAGGAATGTACTAACGTGGCTTGTGTAGGTCAATGCCCGAATGACTGCTCACAAGGCGGGACTTGTGATTATATGACTGGCAAGTGCTCCTGCTATAAGACGAGGAAAGGAGAGGACTGCTCCGAGCGACTGTGTCAATTCGATCCGCTGTGTCAGGCCTGCACTGCCACGAAATGTGTCGAATGCTTCGAAGGCTATTACGTCGAGCCAGTCGATCAATCTTGTGGTACATTTATATAGATCTATAGCACAATCCGACTTGGTAACCGATGTACAAGTAGTATCCTGTAAGGTATATGACCCGCGATGCCTCCATTGTGATCACAAGCAATGTCTCGAATGTGCTGATCCGTTGCTCAACTCGGTTTACCGCAGTGGCGCGCGTGGTGTCGACATGCCATTGCCACAAGATGAACTTATACGTGAGTTTTCGTTCAAGTTTCCATACGGCGGACAAGATCCTCGTATCTTTGACGAAGTCGAGACATTCTACCTCCTCCCTGCTTCCAATGGCGAAACTCTAGCGGAACTACACCAGTCTGCAGAAACTTGTCAACAAGGTCTGCGTCGTGACGAGTCATGGGACTGCTCTCCAGCTATCATCAGTCATCGCGTGTGTGGTCATGAGGGCGTTTTTACCTTTCGGTCGCCATTGTACGAGATAGATGAATCGGCTGAGCATATCCCGATAACAGTCAGACGCAGCGGTGGTGGTATGGGTAAAGTTACGATATCCTACTCTTTGGAGCATGTGACTACGTCGGATGACGATGTATCGGCTACAGCGCACTACACAAGCTCCAAGACGTTGGTGTTTGAAGGTGGCGTTATCGAAATGACATTCTTTGTTACCATCCATGACGACCACATTGCTGAAGAAGATGAAGAGTTTCGACTGCATCTGCATCCACCAGAGCCACCGACCAGAGCGACGTTAGGAAACCAAAAGACAGCTCTCGTAATCGTACGCGAAAACGATCGTGACCGAATCGATGCGTCTAAAACATTTATTACCAGTCAAGAGGTTTTAAAAGGTGGACAAGCAGGGGATATACTAACATTTACAGTTCAGGCAGTAGCTAGTGACGGAAGAATGCAGGTAAAAGGTGGTGAAAGACTTCTTGTGGAAACTTGGATTTCAGATGATAGTTATGCAAGTCAAACATTTATGTTTCGAGGCAAAGAGTCTGGTGCTGTTCTAGACAATAATGACGGGACTTATTATTGTTCCTGGTCTCGACAGAAAGCTGGAAACTATACCCTTGCTGTTTTCACTGTATTCCCAGGCGGTCTAAGAGGAGAATATTATGGAGATTTGTGGCTCCAAGAATCTACGCTTGTTACCTCTCGGATTGATCATCAAGTTAATTTCACATGGGGAACTGGTTCCGTCGTTCCGGCCTTCATGGATAATGTCGCTGTGCGCTGGAGTGGTTGGATTGAACCAAAGCAAACAGAGATGGTTACATTTTACATCGAAGCTGACGACAAAATTCGCTTCTGGTTGAACGATATTCTTCTGATTGACGGATGGGGACAATCCTTTTCGGGGCATGAGCACGCAGCGGTATATATGGAAACTTTACGGCTATACGCAGTCCGGCTAGAGTACCGGGAGTACCGTCATGACGCGAATGTGCATCTATATTGGAGTGGCGCAACCTGGCCAAAAGAAATCGTCCCATCCACTGCTTTATACAATGGCCTCTCAATTGCCAATTCACCCATGACTTCTGTTCCCATCAGCCCAATACCGATTGTAGACGCTCGTGAAAGTGTTGTTGAAAACATACGAGACGTAAATGCTGGAGAAGATCTTGTAGTAAAATTAATTCCTAGAGATGCATTTGGGAATCACATTCGCACCGATCGGACACGAGTAATGTACGTCGACATGCATATTGTCGATGATCACAGTGACGGAGGTAGTGGAAGCCTGTCTGTTAGTGGACATATAAGCTGGAACAACGCAGTTGGGAGTGTGGATATTCACCTACTGCCGACGAGAGCAGGAATCTACGATTTAAAAATGTACGTTGAAAGAGGATCGGAGGTATTTGGAAGTCCATTTAGAGTGACTGTTTCTCCAGCTTCTATCAATCCGAGCAACAGCCTGGTGTCTGGAGCAGGTCTGCTACCGGATCGCATTGCCGGAGAAGAAAGTAGCGTCTTACTGGTATCAAGAGACTACCATAGAAACCGGATATACACTGGTGGTTCTTCGTCGCTATTTACACTATATATCATCCACAACGATCTTGTTGGTGAGGTTGTCCTAGGTAATGTCGAGGACTTTGGAGATGGCACCTACTCGTTACATTACATGCCGCGCAAGGTTGGATCCTACAGTTTGCAGATATTTATGCAAGATATGCATGTCGATGCAAGTCCGTATCCTATCACCGTTATCCATAATAGACCAATTGCAAAGACATCTACAGCGAAAGGTGATGGTCTTTATAAAGCACGCACAGACACCCAGTCCTTCTTCCTTGTTACAACAAGAGATCTTCACGTAAATGATGTGCAAAGTGGAGGTGCTTCCATACTTGTCACGTTAGTCCACGAATCCAATTTAAAGGAGGTAGAAGGAAGCTGTCAAGACTTAGCGAATGGACAATACTCTTGCTCCTACATGGCAAAGCATACTGGAGTTAACCTTCTGAATGTTGAGCTGGCATATGGGAGCGATGACCATCCACTGCCAATATCTGGTAGTCCATTTCAGGTTCTTGTGACTGCTGGTCCAGCCGTAGGGGCTAATTCAGTAGCAGAGGGGAACGCATTAAAAGCCTCTGTTGCTGGACAAGAAACTAGCTTTACACTTCTCATCAAAGATGCATTCAATAACGACAAGATGAACTCGGTACAAGAGAATATCAATGTTGTATTCCTTGGTCCACTTCCAGAAATAAACCCAGCGAAGACCGTGTCTTCCTCTACCAAGCACGAAGGTGGAAATGCGTATACAGTCGTGTATACAATGGAGCTGAAAGGGGTCTATGAGATACATATCGATGTGAATGGGGAACCCATTCATGATTCTCCATTTTCAATGTACACGTACCCATCCATTGCTACATCATACACTAGCACACTGGACTTGCTATCACCAAGTGCATCTAGTCTTGACAGCGTGATCTTCATCGCTGGTGTTCCGATAGAAATGAAATTAACAACTCGGGATGCTTATAGAAATGAGCTAGAGAGTGGAGGCAATGTTTTTCGCCTCGGTGATGCTATTAAAGTACTGGAAGACCCTATTATTGATCAAAGAGATGGTACTTACTTATTGAATCTCCGTCCGACCTTGAGTGAGGTCATTCCCTTTACTCCACAACTTATGGTCTTTGGCGGACTCAATGCTTCTTACTTTTCTAACCCAAACTTACGAGGAAATCCAAGTCTACAACGCGTGGACTCTGTCATCGATTTCGATTTCAATGTCTTACCTCCGATCGGTACAAATGCAATGGAAGTGTACAGCATCCAATGGAATGGATATGTATCTCCATTGTACTCTCAGAATTACTGGTTTGCAGTAGAGTGCCAAGGTGATGCGAGTATAAGGGTGCGAGACAACATCGTGTATCGTAAAATGATGCATTCACTCTCTAGTGAAATTCACTCAAAGATTTATTTGTTAGCACATGAGCTAGTACCTATCCAAATTAACTATTCAAAGCCCCTCGCCCTCCCATTCGATAGTGTACGTCTTTATTGGGAAGGGTACTGGCAAGCACGGGAAGTCATCAGCGGAACCCACCTTGCTACAGAATGGCCTATTGTGAACAATATTCCTCCACTTGAAATTCTACCTGCACCTTCACATCCACCATCCTTTACAACCGAGTTTAATAAAGAAACAAACCCTGAAAGGGATGAACAATTGGGTCGCTTTCAAGTACAAGGAACTGCTGGGGAATGGTTCCACTTTGATGTGTACGCTAGAGACGAGTTTAGTAACTTGCGTCTTGAAAGCGATGAACGCATATTTGTCATCGTGCCAGGTATGACGGATTCATCATCATCCGAACCAACGCTAGCCATTGATGACAAAGGAAATGGTACATATAAAGTATCTTTTATGCCTATCAAGATGGGCAACTATGCAATGACGGTAGCAGCAGTTCCACTCAACATTTCTCCCGGGAATGAGGTCCAAACAGACTCACTTCTAACCTTTCTGCACCCATATACCATCTATCAATCTCCATTTGCGTTGCATATTATGCCGAATGCACCAACAGCAGAGACATCAGATGTATTCGGAGGTGGGCTATCACTAGCTACCGCAGGTGAAATGGCCTATGTTGACATCGTACCACGAGATCTTCACTTTAATGCAGTTGGGGAAATCGATTTGATTGACCTTTGGATGAAAGCGTGGATTCAAATCATAACTGCAGTGGACGATAACGTTGCGTGGAATTCTACCGCTAGAAAAGTTGACCTCTCTTACATCTCCTCTTCTAACGGTGTCTATCGTATGACGTACACGCCACAACTAACTGGAGTCTATGGCTTATACCTCGCTTTTGATGACAACACTCCAATGCAAAAAGCCTCTTCCATTGTCGTAAAGCCAAATATAGCGATACACACGACTTCCAAAGCTATTCCGTCTAGCTCTGGTCTTATATCCAACGTTGATATAGACAAGGACCAATACTTTCAGATCCAGCTCCGGGATGCGTACAATAATCCTCTGGAAAGTGGTGGTGACGACCTTATTGTCACCGTTCGAGGTCCAGAAGTAGTCTACGGTAACATTACTGACCTTGATAATGGACAGTATGTGGTAACGTACAAAGTAAGCAAGACCGGATCATACGAGATACAGGTGGACCTAGCTCGTCAGCACAAAGACCGTGGATTAACTGGTTACTATTATGCATCAAACGATCCCAAAGCTCCTTTTGCTCTGCACAAAATTGATGATATAATCTCGTTTGACTGGAAGACACTGCTAACGATGAGAGTCTACCCCCGAATTCATTGGGAAGGATACATGGAACCACGATTCTCTGAAAACTACACCTTGTCTATTGAAGCCGATCGTGGTGCCATCTTATCAATAGACGGCACACCTGTCATAGATACTGTGCATTCTCCACAAGTACCAAGTACGACATCCGCAGAAGCTACCTTGACACTGTACACCGAGCGGCTGTACTTTGTTTCACTAGAATATCATCGCCCAACAACTCGCAGTGAATATGGTCACCTCTACTTGCGATGGCAAAGTGATCGACAACCAAAGGAAATCATTCCGAATGATGCACTATTTTCAGGGTCAGATGAAATCTACCCAAGATACTATGTCGAAGCCGTGTAGAACACTCAAGGTAGAAAGAAAGGTTGTATTCCTGCTTCATACACCCCTAAACGAGAATAAAAGTTTCCATTCATTGGCAATGGCTGACCATAAAAAGTTCTCCCTAGCTTCTCGTTTCATTCTTTGCCGAAATTCATGCAGCTGTGAGCTTTTTTTCGCGGAAGACACGACACTATCAATGTACCTGTTCATCCACTCACTAGTCTCTGCTTCCAATGACGAATTCACAGCTTCTGTTGGTCCTATATCAAACCCATTTGCTGTCTCAACAAGAGCTGATTGCCCGAACTTTGATGTAATTGGTATCGCACCATTCGCCATTGCCTTCATGAGAGACACACAGCTTGTTTCACTAAACGTTGTCGGGTACAGGTAAAACCCTGCATCAGCATACTCAATAGCAAGCGTTTCATGATCTACAAGACCTCGGTAGCTTACTCCAGGCAAGGTCAAAAGCATATCGGTCATTTCCATCTCCCATCGTTTATAATTCGGAATCGTATTGCTACCGTGGGCTCGAAAGGCTGGCGTGAAGCCATAGAACACCGACAAGGTAGCATTTGGAAGATCGTTGAATATACGAGGCCACATTCGTAATAACCTCTCTAGCCCTCGACCTGGAGCACTTCCATAAACAAAATGTGTCGCTCGATTCTTGCCGTCGACAAAGTAGGCTGGATCTAGCCCATTGCGTGTGACAACTGTCTTGTGTTGCAGTGTAGACGGGAGTTGAGAAGCTTGAAAGCTGCTTACACAAAGAATCCCATCCACTTGACTCGATGCAAGAAGCTTTGACTGCTTAACTTCTTCAGCCGGTTCATCATGGATCCAAAAGTATTTAGTCTTCGCATTCGCGCCGAGTGCAATAGAGTGGTGGTATCGCCAAGCAATAAAGATATCGACATTGGTGCTGGCGTCATACATCTCCCACGAGTACCACATAACACCTTCGTCCTCTACACTCGCTTTGTTATCTTTAGTTGGATTACCATACACTTCGACCCAGTAGCCCAGCTTTGCCAACTCTCTGCTGATAAATACAACCGCTTCTTCCGATCCCCCAAGACCTTTTGCAAGATCGGATGGTCTCCAACCACCCCACCAGGATTGACCATACTCGTTGCAATAAATCACTACCACTTTAACACCTTGTGGACGCTCGTGAATTTTCATCCTTGTTCGGTTAAAGACATGCTGATGTTCACTTTTGACAACCTGTTGAAGCTGTTGCTCGCCTCGGTTATAATGCCCTTGCGAATGGTACAAAGCGGCTAAGCTATATCCAGCACGAAAGAAGATTGGAAACAAATGAGTCGCTTTTTGGAGTAGATCAATAGCTCTCTCCCTTTGATTGATCTGTGCAAAAGCATAGCTACATCGGAGGAACAAATGCTCCTTTGACTCCAATGCAAGATGGAGTTTGGAGTTGATTGAGTCTGTTTTGTACATTGAGCATAGATCTGCAATCTCATTGTGCTCACCTCGATCGAACAAGGAGTCTAGTAAATGAGTGAAAGCATCTATGCGTAGAGTCTACAAGGCTTTCATTAAGAACGAATGATTCTTATCAAATAAAAGCTTTATAGCGTACCTCGATAGATGCGGTGTCCATATCTGTAGCCAAGACACGTCGATAGATTGTATTCGCCCGATCCATTTGCTCATTTCTTTTCATTTTGTTTGCCTCTTGCATGGCTTCTCTCAATCTCCTTTCCGTGTTCTCCGTCGTAGATAATAATCTAGAAACTCCTGGGCTTATGACCACGTGGAACTTAGTACCATCACAGCTTTTAGCATCCTGCATCGCCTCGTAAGCGCGCTCAGCATACGCTGTCGTTCTCTTCGTGTCAAAGAGCGGATACCGTAGACTGTTGGCCATCAGCTCCTTCTTCCACTGCACCCGAAGCTTGTTGTTTCTCGCTAATTGCACGGCCATATCCTCATATGCCTCAAGTGTATGAGGCACCAACGTCTCATTCACAACGTTCGACAGAATCGCTCCAGCAACACGAGATGGGAATGTATCCCCCCACACCGTAACAATCGGCACACCAGCCCACAAGGTATCTGATGCTGTGGAATGTGCATTATAAATGAGCGAATCGAGAAAGATATCAGCAAAAGACACTCTACGCAAGTGATCTTCTTTTTTCATTCTCCCGCCAAAGACAATCCGATCGGGAAGAACACCTCTCTTTAGCGCTTCCATCTGCAGTCGATTTTTTGTCGCTTTTCCTGTCTCCAAGTCGGAAGGCTCAAGCAGCCATAGCACACTATTAGGTACTCGTTTTAGTATGTTCATCCAGAGCGTAAATGACATTGGCTCCATTTTATCCAGCGCGTTAAAGTTACAAAAGACAATAGCATCTTCTGGAAGTCCCAGCTTCTTCCGATTCCATATACCAGACGATTCGATGCGCAATGCTGGATGGGACAGTTCATAGTCATTCACTTGATATACATGTGGCAGATACACCACTTTCTCCGTCATACTAGACGCCGCTCGTTCTGGTGGAACGACGTATCGATCCACGAGTGCAAAGTCTGTTGTCAGACTGCCCATCGTACCTGGATACCCCAAGTAATTCACAATGATCGGACTCGGTTTTAACGCAACAATATCGACTCGAGCTCCTTTAGTATACGCCATCAAGTCCACTAGTACTTCTATCCTGTCTTTTTCAATCTGCGAGGCGATTTCCATGTCAGATAGCTTAATAACGTCTAGAAAATAGTCGCAATGTGTCTCTGCACCCACTCTCCACGTTGACTGGTCATTCAAGCCATACGAATAGCAGTAGATGTCTGTATACTGCCTATCATGATGCTTAAGTAGACCTAATGTTAGCTGACCCATAGGATGGTCTCGAAAGTCAAAGCTCAAGTATCCAATGCGTAGCCTACCCTGGTCTTTTCCAGCAGATATGACTGGAAACCTAGGTTTCTGTTGAAAAGCACGAGCATGCGTACTCGCCAACCGCTTTCGAAATGCATCAGAGACTGGGAGTAAAGTCGAATCAAATGGATATAGGTCTACATCAACGCTTTCCTCCAGTTGCTTTTCTACAAGCTCAAACATCTCTGTCTGCAATTCGCTCATGTTCTCCCACATGCACAACGTCCGTCGACTCGTTACCACGTTTACAGTGGCTAGTGTATTCATCCTATCAAGTGCTCTTGCCTGCTCATGTACTTCAAGTGCCAAAAGCGCTTGGCCATTCTCTTTTAAGAAATGACCCTTGTTGTTCAGTGCAGACAACAGCTCTTCGTTCGTAGTAGCTGATCTTACTGCCATGTCTTCGTGATAGATCGCTTTTTTGTATTCACCTTGATCATACGCGATGATGCCCATGTCAAGATGGGCTCCGACATGGTCTGGTCTCCAGTCCAGGACGCGTTCATAGAGCTCGAGTGCTAGTTGATACTCTCGCATCGCATACAACGCAGACGCCTTGTTGTACATTGGTTCCATGTATTCTGGTCGGATTTCCAATGCCTTATCAAAGTACTTGATAGCTTCTTGGCAACCGGAAAAGCTAGTCCGGTGCCATTCACGCGTCACGTATCCTATATTGTTCATAATCCACGCATGCTCTTCCGAGTCATTCGTTGCAATGGCAACCTTAACTCCATTTTCCAGCACTCTATACACTTCTGCCAACGAAGCATTCCTAGTATCAAACATGAGTATGCCCAAGTTGTTATAAGCACCAGGAATCTTCGGATACGCTGCAATGGATTCGTGATACAGCTCTATCGCTCCTATCCTATCTCCGTTCACACTCGCTGTCTGTGCTTTAGAATATAACTCCACAGCCTTCATCACATTTGCACGTTCTTCATCAGTCGGATAGATGAACCGAGCATCTAGAACACTCAGTAAGAGCACCCAGCACCAGAAAATCATTTTAAATGGAAAGATATTGGCATCCATCCCTTCAAGATTGCATGTACCACTCCCGTACCAAACACCATTGGTAGAAAACGGATCGATCGTGGACCACATCGCCTCCTGCAGCTCCTGCTTCCTTCTGCATCATGAACGAGGACATACCACCAGCCGATACATCCTCCACGTCCTACTCTGCCATGGACAATACATCCGAGAGGAACAACGGATCTAATGACAGTCACTACGAGTCGAGAGCTGACGCGAATGACAGCTCTAGGCGTCGACGTCGCTCTTTCGATGAGCAAGACGGGTATAGGAATCGAGGCGGTTCGCCGGATCATTATCGAGATGCCAAGAGGCCTCGCTACAATGACGACCGTGGCCGTGATCGAAACTACCGTCGTCCGTCGCACTACACTGGCCGATCGAGGGGTCCCCCTGCGCCTCCACCGGAAAGCGAAAGCGATAGGAAATGGAGACTAGCCAAGAAGTGTATCATCGAGCTAGGTGAAAAGACACCGCTTGGTGATGCGTATTCGACTGCAGAGGAACTAACAGAAGAGCTATCGAATGCCAGTCAGCGCATCATCCAGGAGCTCGAGCAAGATCCGGAGGTGAAGACGAACGCGTTAGGAGACCTTGTCTTGCGTGGTGTCACTCGTCTAGCTCACAAGACCCATTTATATGCGTCTCTCGTTGGTCTAGTGAATCAGCAAAAGCCTGATTTTGGACGATACGTTCTCCAGACGACATGTACTCGCATCCAGACGCTCTTGATGTTCTTCTTCCAGTCACCAGATGACTCTCGATCGTACACGATCCAAGAAATAGACGAACGAGCGCTCAAACTGCGTCTCTTCGTTCGCTTCTTAACGTCGCTCGTAAGTGTCCACGTGACTGACGCGAGCGACGTCCTTCGCATTCTCGATAGCCTCCAGTCTGTTTGCACGTCCGAACTGGATGACATTGTTCCCATGAAAGAATTTTTCGCTTCCGTTGTCCTCGACGCACTCACACACGGTGGGAAAGCACTACAACAGGCCGACGACGCCATGTTCACTAGTCTCGTGAGTCGCTGCAGTGACTTCATTTCATTCCGAGAGGAAGGACAAGAGTCCTCATGGCTCGTACGTCGTGTCCGTCTGCATCTTCTGTACGAACCAGAAGAAGACTTGGTCTCGTTCTGTCAATCACACGACCTTCTGTCCATTCAATACGCCGCCTTCTCCTCGCTACACAAGCAAGAGTCAGACAAAAGCATCTACGAAACGCCTGGTGTAGTCGATCCTGTGTCCATCTTCCCCTCTACCTTTACACGGAATGCGAACGAACACCCGATCGACGCGGCCGTCACGTTCGAAGCATTCGATCCGTCGAAAACGCCTTCCTACCCTCTCTTCTTTCGCATCTTCACCGCTGAAACAGGTGCCCAAGGAGCTGCCATTCACGCTCTTCCTCTCGCATCCTACCTTTCGTTCCGTTCGTCCTTCCTCCACACCTTCCAGACGTTCGATCCGAAGCCTGCGATGGCAGCCAAGCAACTCATTGCGCTCGCCAAGGACATCAGCAGTCGTATGGAAGGCATTAAAGGCGAGTTCCTTCTCCTCGAAACACTCCTGTCTACTGCACTCGCGAGCAAGACACGCAAGGAACTCATCTACTATTGCTCTGTCCTTCGCCACTTGGTTAAAACCGATGCACGTGCCGTATCACCGGCTCTCGCGACGGTCGTAGAGCTCTTGTTCCGTGAACTTCCGTCCATGTCGTCCTCTACCATCGACTCTTTCGTCCTCCTCTTCTCCCACTTCCTTTCTAACTTTGAATTCAAATGGGCCTGGGCGCGATGGACGTTCGTCCTCGACGCACGTCAAGATGACCCGCAGCGTGTCTTCGTGTCGTCCGTGCTAGAGCGTTGCGTCCGTCTTTCCTATCGTCAGTTGATGCAAGAAGCTCTGCCTTCCGACCTACATACGCTCCTCCCTCCGTCTCCTCAGCCTGTGAATCGCTTTGCTAACGATAGCACGCTCTCGTCCGCATACGAAGAGATCAGTAGTAAGCTCAAGACGCATCCACCTGCAGATGTTCTCGTAGCCTTCCTCCAAGAGCAAATCGATACCAAGGAAGAATTAGGTGTCGTCGTTGCGACTGAACTCTTGTGGACGAGTATGCTGGAGGCTGGTGCCGCCACCTTTACGCACATTCGTCTCCTGTTAGAGCGCTATCCGTCTGGCATTGAAACGTTTAGTGACGAGATGATCGTCTTACAGACACTTGCCAAAGTCTGGGCACAGTCTCCTCAGCACGTTGCGCTCATTGCGAACATGATGCTCCGTCAACGTCGCCTGACACTCTCGACTGTCGCCAAGTGGCTATTCACGCCGGAAGTCGTGCCGCAGTTCAGTTGGCCGTACATCTGGGAGGTCGCATTCGACGCTCTTGCGCTGTACGCCGACGATGAACAGGCGATGGATGAGGCTCTCACAATGATCTTTACTGGCTTCTCGACTGCCATGTCGGAGCACAAGAGTCGATCTATGGGCGATGGCGTCGACTTTCGTGACAATTGGTTCACGAGTGCCGTAAGTCGCATGAAAGACATTGGTCTGCGCTTCCGACCGCACGTCGAACGGATGAAGAACACACTTCCAAGCATCGAGAACGATGATGCAAAGGAAGCGTTGGATATTATTCAACACAGTGCCTAAAGAAGAAAAAGACGTCTCATTCCGTTTTACGTTTCTTCACTTGCATCACGTTCACGGTCTCTGGCTCTCTCTCTCGTTTCTCAAATCCGACCGTCGTCTCCACTTCCTTCGTCTCCTCTTTACTCGTTTGAATACTCTCTCGCAATCCATCCACTTTCTCCTTCAGCTCCACATAGATCTCCATGTACTCTAGCAACGTCTCTTCATCCTTACTCATCTTGTCTTCCTTGCTCTCAGCAGCTTGGAGACAAGAAGCAAAATCTTCCTTGACACTCGTCATGCCAGATTCCAAGAGGAATGGAAGATAGTCGACATCGACAGTCGCTTTTTTCTTCCCTTTACCTTCTGGCTCATCAAAGCGAGGAATGCGACTATCAACAAACGACTTGATGCTGTCGCTACAGTCCGAAGAAACGCGATGGATGTTCTCTGCCATGACTTTACCAGCTAGGACATAGTACTCTAACCCATTCTTTTCCTTCTCAACTACTTTCGACACCTCCGGCTCTTTACTCTCTTCTGTCGATGGCGTCGCGTCTTCATAGATGCAAGAGATCGCGAGACAACAGTACAAGTCGGCTAATGGCGTCGTATCACGATCTTTAGTATACGCGAGTACTTGCTTTCGTAAGAGGACACTCTTTTCATAATCCGCACGAGCTCTTTCAAATACTTCTGACTCCATCCCGAGATCCCCCAAACGCATGTAGACGCGCGCTAATTCCTTTTCCAGCGCAATTTTATCCTCGCTTTCGTCTGATAACTCCTCATGATGTTTAGATAATAAAACACGAGCTAATTCCAAGTTCTCCCATGCTACTTCCAAGTCGTCGGCAGTATTCTTAGCCTGCTGCTCATCGCTTGTTCCTTCTTCCTGCACTGCAGATCCAAAGACACTCGCAGTGACCTATCAAACATCTCATGAGATGCTTTATTCGTATATTTAAACGATGGATCAAGCACCTCGGCCAACGATAGCATTGCATGGCCATACTCGTAGTAGACTGGAGCCACGGCAAGCGATTCTGCCTTATCCTCCGTCTCAATCCTACGTTATAAAGATAAAAATGACGGTTCGATGTTGTCGATAGACCTGACTTACATGGTGCGTAGCATGTCTGCTAGAACTTCAATCGCTTCCTCGAATCTCTTCTCTTTTAGAAGCTCTCGGCCACGTACGAACCGTGGGTCCTCCTGCGTCTGCTTGAGCACAGCACTTGCGCCTTCTTCTGCCATTTATTCGATCCGTTTGAGGTACTTGGCGCCAATAATAAACAAAATTCTTATTCTCTTTTCTTTTGCAAATTCTTTTATTTGTTTCTTATTCCGAGCGAAGGTAGCGCGTATCGGTATCAGTGCTTGTCTCATCACTCGAGTCAAAGACACCGAGAATCGCTAGAACAATAAGCACGATGAATAGAAATACAAATGCCAATAAAATCGTCATCCGAGCGTTTTGCATCCACATCTTTCGGCGTAGTTCACGTCCACCAGATCGAAACATCTTGGCTTGTTCACCTAGTGCGTCTGACTTTTGCTCTAAATTCTCCATCTTGTCCGTATTGCCAAGCACTACTTTGATATTATCATGCATGACTGATCGGACATTGTCCACTTGGTGCTGGACTTGAGCTAGTTTGTCCATCTTGGTCGTATCATCGTAGGTTACTGCTATCGTCTTCATCTCCTTCTTGCAGTCCTTGTCCAATGCATTTGGTTTGCACGTCAATGCTTTTAACAATTTCGGCTGCAGATCTTCCTGCATCTTCCCAATCAACTGGAAGGCAAGACGAACGGGGTAATCTTGGACGGTAATCACGATGAACACGAGCTCTGCTGAGTCCATCATAAAGTGGAATTTGTGTGGAGAGCACTCGAGTGAGTGACGTCCGTTTGGTGCCACTTGAGACGCGAAAGTCGGTGCTTTCAAGACCTTTTCTGCCATCTCACGATATGCCGCAAGTTCATCCGTGCCACTTTTCTTAGGTTCATGCACGTAACTGGCAATGATACTCTTGTCCGTAGCACGAGCTACACTAAGAAACTTGATGTTCCCACTCTCAAGCGAAGAACCATTCGATGTCATGTTTTCTTGTCTTTATTCACTTTCTTCAGGCAACAAAAGACGAGTACAAGAAACGGTCTGTCTGTGTGATGTCTATAGATCCACGATAAAACTCGGACGAGGAAGAGAGTCGCACGACCTATTTATAGCTAAAACAAACGTCCGTTTCAGTTAGAATATTTAGTGATTGAATAAACCTTGTTAAGATACCTTCATATCGATTACCTCATGGTAATTTGGACATGAAGCTCTGTCTGTTGGTCTGCTGATAGACTTTAACTTTTTCATTTTTATTTCTACAGTCACCAAGTGCTTCATCAGGTGACTGTATTGAGTAGCCGATGGAAACAAAGTACAGACTTAGGCACAGTGCGACTGCAAGCTGCTATGAAAGCTAGAGGTGAGGAAACTTGACCGGTGGGTCTTAAGTCTTGGTTTGTGGTTTCTAGCAAAGCCTAGGATATCATCTGGTCAGGTATCATCGCCGATAAGGAGGGAGTGGGTTCTTCTCGAGTGAAAGCGAGATGAAAAGCAGTTTAAATCGGCCGAATGTAAATATCGTGCCTATCTAGTTGTGAAAGGCTAGCAGATACGACAACAACGACAATAACAAAAAGAATAGACAAGTAAACGACTTTGGATGTATGAACACTAAAGAAGTGGTAATCTTGGTGCAGGCGACGTCCGAGTCTCATTGACTCAGACTTTGCTGCTACTGTACCCAGAGCTCAGGAGACGTTCTTGACCGATGGTGGTATGAGGGAGGCGGTGACGCAGGTGCGTGAAGAAGTAGACTGCACCAGCGACGAAGAAGAGAGCAGCAGCGATGATAGAAGCCAAGAAGTCCGAGTCCGAAGCACCAGAGTAGATGATCGTGAAGAACGACCAGGCGCAGAGGACGATGCAGATCACAGCTCCGGTAACACCAAACGGACTTCGGTACGGTCGAGCCCTCTCTGGTTCCTTGATCCGGAGCGCGATGAAGGAAGATAATTGCAGCACATATGACACAAGAGCTCCAATGAGTGCCAAGTTGACAAGCACGGATCCGAGACGAGTGTCTCCGATGGAAAAGTGAAGAATAAGAGCGATAAAGAGACCAATAGAGCTACCGACAACAAACGCCACCCATGGCGTATCTCTCTTTGGCGTAACTTTCGTCAAGAAAGCAGGGAAGTAGCCATCCTTTGCGATAGCATAGAGCAATCGACCCATGCAGAACATAAACGAGTGGAAACTGCAGACGAGGCCTACTACCAAGAGCCACGTAAAGCCTGCAGTCGTGCTGTTATCTCCGAAGACAGAATTGTAGCCGTCTAAGAGAGGCGACCCAGAGTTTACAAGTACCGAAGCACCGGGTGAGATCATCGAATTGAAAATCACGGTACAAAAAGCAACGACGACAAGTGTCGCTATAGATGTGATGAGACCTCTTGGCATGTTCTTCACCGGATCGATCGTCTCTTCGACGGCTAGTGGTAGCTCCTCGATGCCCAAGTAGAACCAGAGGGAGAAGGAGAAGCCTTTGATGACGCCTGTAAATCCGTCTGGAAACTTCCAATCCTGTTTTGCTACCCACTCGTCGTACGAGATCTGTGTTGCAGCTGCGACGTAAAACACCAGAAGCAAGAGGATAGACAGCACGGTGGCAACGAGCTGTACTCGGAACGATAGCTCCACACCGATGGTATTCAGTCCGATGAAAACGACGTAGAAAATGACCCACCAGAGGGGAGACCATTCATCACTTAGATCGATGAGTTGGTTCAAGTACGATCCGATACCGACCACGACTACGACCACCGTCGCAATGACTTTGAGACTCTCCGCGATACCAGCAAAGAAAGCGGCCGAGCTACCAATACCATGAAGAGAGAAGACGTAGGGACCTCCGCCAGTTGGAAGCATAGCTGAAAGCTCAGCAATGGAGAATGCAAGGAGGATATAGAGAACAGTAGTGACCGCCAAGACGATGAGGAGACCATCAAAGCCTGCTGCGAGTGCTGCTTGCCATCCAAAGAAATCTCCCGAGATGACAGCACCTACGCCAAGTGCCCAGAGATGAAAAGGTTTCGCGAATCGATGCTTTCCTTCAGACATGACTTGGATGCAGGAAGCTAAATCAACAATGACGAAAGTGTATCTCGGATAAGACGCTGACTGCTCTCTTCTTGCCAGTGTACCCAACTCATCCATCTTTATTCCATTGTGATTGGAATTGATTAAAAAATAAAGTAATACGTTTCAAATACCGCAGTCTATGCCGACGCCTTTGAGTGCCGGGAAGGTCGACGCATCTCAATATGTCACATCATGCTCCAATCGACATGCTCGTCATCTTCACGTAGCTAACAATGGCAGAAGAGTATGTGTACTATCTCTATGTGAGCAATACTCCTACGGTCTCTTTGTATGGAGACTTGGCACCGTGAAGCAAAAGAGAATAGAAGAGAGTACAGATCATGTAGATAACAGCAGGACATTTCATCTGGAGATATGTCGTTCAACTAGGATACATTCGGTCACTAGCGGTAAAGTTCCAGCCTTTGAGCTTTAGTTCGTTCAGTTGGCTTTGCAACACTTTCGTCAGCTCCACAGTACTCCTCAGCACACCTTGTAGCTCTTGCTGTACTTGAGCTCGACTAGGCGGTTGAAAAGTCCGAGTTTCCATTGCTACGTTGCTCCCCGTTTTCGTAGACGATGGCTGAGCAACTTGGAGATGGGCGCTCTTCCTCGCGGTAGAGATCGTTTGTTTGTCAGTACTTGCTTTCAGCCCGTTGTCGATCGCATGATGTCCTAATGGCACCGTCGCGAGTCGTTCGAACTCTCTTAAAAACATTTCACCTGATATCATCCGCCGACTTTCATTTTCCGTCACTTTCACCATAAGAACGCCATCTCGATCCTATCATGAGGTAAGAATGAAATGAGAGACTTACTGGTATGAGTATCCTACCGAAGTGATCTCGAAGAGCTGTTTCGTTCCGGTGGTCTCGGCAATTTTGTTCGCTTGCTCCTAATGGAAAATGTGAACTAGTACTTGTAACCTGGAGTTATAGACGTACGATATGAAGTGTAATTTTCGCTTTATAGTCTTGATCCTGTCGCTGCAGTTCTCTCTGTCCATTTTCCATTACTCTCTTCACGCCAGCATCACGTCTACAGCCTACTTACCGCAAAAACACGTTCCTTTTCCTTTCGTTTTGCTGCTGCTAACCTCAAGTATTCAATCGACATGGACGGGTTTCCACTAGACTTGTTCGGATCTGTACGTTCCACCCGAACAGCAGGAGCTGATGCTGGTCGAGCCTTTCGCTTCTCAAGCGGTAGTCTGCTGGAAGAGCGAAAGCACAGAGCGTTATCGACTCTAGCATCGCCATCGTCATGGACGATCCCTAACTCTTTATCGACCTTGGCAAACAATTCTGCCGTGGAGCTTTGATTAGACTGAGGAGCATTTACATGACTAGCTAGAGCAGGCCGAGCTGTCTTTCTCCCACTCCTCACCCTCGTCTGCATGTCTACTTTTAGATTGAAAACGAAAGCATAAAAACAAAAAAAGAGGATGCATAGCTCCATTTTACTTTTGTATTGGCTACTCCAAGTCTCAAATGCACGCTACAGCCTGCACTTCCTGCTCGAGTGGCCAGCAAACCATGCTTCGTATTGAAAATCTACCAACGCGTAAGCTCCTTGCGCTCCGCAAGCATCTCCGTAGCGTACTCGACGTGGTTCTTGAGGTACGGGTCAAGCGGATGCTGCAAGTTTTGAATCTCATCCGGCAAGTAGACGCGCTTGAAGCTCAAGTCCATGGCTCGCGCGATACGGCGCTGACGGGCCGTCTGCTCCTCCTTGGGCACCCATTCAAGCGCCAGCTGTGCTTCCGCGGTCTCCACGAGCAAGTCGTCGTACTTGAGGCCGTAGCGACTGAGGGCCTTGCCCACGTGCTTCTGGTACATACCAGCGATTTTCCCGACGATACTCATCTTCTCCTGTCCGCTCGTTTGTCTTTTATGCTCGTCCGCTATGGACGTCAAAATAGCCTCTCCCTTTTTTATTCCTATACGTGAAAATAAATACGTTTGTTATTTAGTATCACAACTAAAATAAACGTATGGCAATTGACACAGGAAAGAAGCAATGGCGAGTGAAGTAGCGAAAGCGTCTGCTTCGAGGTATGTCCATGAGATGCGAGAGGAGAATGGTGACCCGCCTGGTAGACTCTCCAAGATGTCCTGTCGATGGTTCCTCGACCGATCCTTCCTTTGTGTTAGTTCGTATTCAATGTAGAAGTAGAAGTAGACGGTAGCTAAAGGCATCGTATTTGCATAGCTCCAGGCAATCAAGTGACGCACTACTATCGCGAAGGCGAGCCAGATGAATGCAAAACGACGTGGAAGAATCTGTACCACTGTTTCCGAGCTAGTCTCATGGACGAAGAGAAGCGATTGGTACTCCAACCCACCTCCAATCGCCACTCTCGAAAGCTAATCGGATGCATAGGACTACCTCAAGGACACGCCATTAGACCCAACGAAAGCTCCACCGAGAGCGAACGTATGGGAAGAGAAAGAGACACCAGGGTGGTAAACACAGAACAAGACGTTAGTACGATTTGGCAATTTAGTCTTTCAACAGCTCTTCGACGCCTTGCAAGTCGTCTGGTAACGGCGCCTGCGTATGGGCTTCCAAGTCAGTCGAATTGAAGACTGAGTTGATGTACGTATCCACATCATCCGTCTCTGCTTTCGTGTCAAACAGAATAGGCTCGGTACTAGTGGAAAAATCATCCCGGAAGCTCGTTACGGTCAATAAATCCAAACTATCGTTCACACGCTGCGTCACGTCTGCGTCGTAATTCGACAACGACAGAGGCTCCAGTGCTACAGGGGCTTTCTTCGACTGGACATTGACATTCAATAACAAGTTCACATCCCCCGTCTCTTCAAACTCATCGAAAGCACGTTGCAACGTCGAGTCATCCGATGCGACCCACAACAATTCTCTCAAACTCTTCTTCTCTTCCTCCCTAGACAACATTTAGATGGCTATCTAAGAATATATGCAGATCGGACGTACGTAATCTTGCCACTGGAGGCTAATTTGTTCACGAGCCAGTACTTGGACGAGATGCTTCGTCCGCGTTTTGATGACCGTCGTTTGATCTTGTTATCCGATGTGCTGACGCTGGTGGGGCGTGGTTGACCTAGTGTCGGGTCGGATAATGCAGCAAAGTCGAGTGAGTCGGCGAGTTCCAATAGCTCTGGAGGAGGCGCACCATCCTGCTCATCCTTCGTGTTAAGTGAAAAGCCTTCCAAGGATAGTAGATCGCCATCTCGAATGGACTGGTCCAATGCATTGCGTCGTACCTATGCAATAGAACAACCTAATTAGATGGGTACGATCTGAATGGGGATAAAGAATGCATACGGCTACGCCTTTTTCATTCTTAGACTTAGTCGGATGCACGAGGATGCGGCAATTGGATTGGAGCTGGTCGCCGGGCACTTCGTCCGTGTCAGTGATTTCACGATAAAAGTCACTGAGGACACTGGACCACTCGAGTGGCCGTTGGAGACACACGAGTGCGGTCGAGTCGGAAAGCGGGTTTATAAGCAGCACTCGGATGACTTCGGCCATCTTGCTCGAGCGATCTCTCGCGTATGGGTGCCTTGAGCTTGTTCGATGGATGTTGTTACGTTGTAAGCGTCATGGGATTGGTAGGAATGTTGTATCTAGCGATTGGATTGGATAAAAAGAGTAGAAGAGCTAGACTGGTGTCATCTACTGGCTTTTTCAAGTGTCCTAGATCACTGCATGATGATCTATTAATGTGTGGAAGTGTATAGCAAGTATGGGTAGAGAAGAGAAGACAATTATTGAGATTGTGGACAGTATTTTTCTAGTGGTGCATGTAATAAGGCATATGGATCAATCTTGAACGGATTGGATATGGGTTCACGAGAATGAATATGGCGGATATGTGTGTCGTCCATGAGCTTTAGCCCATTAAAGTCGCCTTTTGCTACGATTTCTACTGTGTGCAATTGCATTCCGATTGTTGTAGATTAAATATAATGCCATGTAGCACATTGAGAATAATAGCTTCAATCCGATGGTACTTGCCAAGATCGTTATAGACCTCCGTCCTACCTCGCTTGAAGTGCCATGCGCATACACACACTCGCATGCACCCAACAAGTCTTCTAGACTAATACTGCACAGATGTCATTGCTCCATCATCAAATTAAAATTCAACGAGTAGATCGATCGCAACGTAGAAGCGGCGAGGGGCAACAAGCATAGCGCTTCCAAGACGAAATACTTGTTCCGGAGCTGACTCGGAGAGTCAAACGGTCCACATGAAGATCTTAAAAGATAGTGAACTCAGAACTGATTTGCCTTCGAATACTTTCGCAGCAGACCAAGCTAAATTCCTGATCAGGGCATACATAAACCTCTCTCTTCGACCATATTCCTGCATGCATAAAGCGATATACATCCTCCAAGATGCCGACGAAGCAAGTGTTTGCGCAAAGCCTATCTGTTCGCAATTTGGTAGGAGACAAGATGAGATGGGACCGCAGACATATGATACAGTCCGCATGCACCTTTACACTAATTTCCCGCTTTGCTCCTGCTCAGTACTGAACCTCCATCAGATGAGCCTTTGTACGTACCATTCACATCATCAGCTACAATTGCAGTCAACCGCCATTGATATGCAGTGACAGTATGAAACGTATCGACTAGAGCTCTGTTTGACACGTCGGGCTGCGTCGTCTGGAAATCTAGTCCAGATGTCCGTAGAAACCGTGGTAGTTTCAATGACTTTCAAATAAAATGCCACTCGCGACGAGATAGAGACGGTCAAGTGGGATGTGCCAGCTTCAAGAATGCAGTAGGAATCGATATGGACTTTTGCCACAATCGAATTTGCTTCCTACTTCCAAGATATGAACGAAGAAAAACAACGTTTCGCGAAACCTTTCCATCTCTGGGCACTTGGCGTAGGTGCTGTCGTCTCGGGAGATTTCTTTGGATGGCAAGCAGCACTCGCAGCAGGCTTTGATGGTCTCCTCATCGTCTTGGCGGTCACTACTGTTCTTTATATCCTCCTTGCATTCTCGATCGCCGAGATGTCGGCCATGCTCCCAGCAGGAGGAGGTCCCTACGTCTTCGCTCTCCATGGTATTGGTAGCACGGCTGCCTTCTTTGCTGGTATCGCGGAGAGTCTCAAAGTCATTGCGACCGTCGACGTCGCGGTTACCGGCATCGGATCTTACTTGAACCAGCTTATCGGTCTGGGGAGTGACTGGTCTCCTCTATGGTGGGTCCTATTCCATTTCATCTTCGTTTCCCTCAATATCATCGGCGTGGAGATGTCATTCCGAGTACAGCTCGTTGCCACCGTGCTGTCTATCCTCTTGCTTCTGGTATTCTACGTTGGTGCTGCAACACAGATCTCGTACGACGAGTGGGTAGTTCAACAAGACTGGCAATACCCGGATGGATTCACAGGCATTTTGAAAGGCTTCTCCTTCTCCCTCTGGTTCTACTTGGGCATCGAGGAGCTACCACTAGCCGTCGAAGAGACGATTGATCCGGTGAAGAACATGCCAAGAGGTCTCATTACCTCCATGGCTACGCTCATCGTTGTCTCATTCTGTACCGTGATTTTCAATTCGATGATCTCACCCGGTGCTTCGGTACTTGTAAACTCTGGGTCACCTCTCTTGGATGGATACAAGGCGGTCTTTGGCGATAATAGCACGACTGCAGGCTTCACGTGGCTCTTGGTCGCTGGTCTCATCTCCAGTTTCCATTCATTCGTATTCTGCATGGGTCGATTGCTCTATGCTATCGCAAAGGACGGATACTACCCTACCTTCTTGACGAAAATGACACCAAAGAGAAATACGCCATGGGCAGCTTACGTCTTCGGCAGTGTCACCGGTCTCACTATCGCCCTTATTCTTCACTTTTCCATCGGAGACACTCGTCTCGGATCCGTGCTTGTTAATATGTCGCTGATCGGAGCTCTTGTATCATATGTGCTGCAGTTGTCTTCCTTCATCGCGCTCCGGATCAAGGAACCAGAGAGGGCTCGACCGTACCGAAGTCCGTTTGGTGTTACCGGAGCTGTGGTCTGCATCGTCCTCTGCGTCTGGTCGTTCTTCACGATCATCTACTCTGGTGCTTCGGACTCGGACTTCTTGGCTTCTATCATCGCTGCTGCTCTCTTCTTCGTCGCTGGTGCAGTCTACTTCTTCACGCACCTGCGTCACCGCCTCCCGCAAGTCACCGTTGGTCAAGAACGCCTCTTAAGTTCTAGGTACAGTAGCATCAAAGTCTGAGTCAATGAGACTCGGACGTCGCCTGCACCAAGATTACCACTTCTTTAGTGTTCATACATCCAAAGTCGTTTACTTGTCTATTCTTTTTGTTATTGTCGTTGTTGTCGTATCTACTAGCCTTTCACAACTAGATAGGCACGATATTTACATTCGACCGATTTAAACTGCTTTCCTTCTCACTTTTGCTTCTGGTTAGCAATATCCTTGTCGTGCGTATCATGGTTGATCATCGAAAGTCACTCAGGTTGAAGTTGCATTCGATTTATTTGCAACATTGAGCTCTTCGCTGCTTTACTGGGACGGATACAATGCGAGTCGTAAATATCGACCAATTATTCCGTCCACCACGGTACTACGCCAGTTCCGAAATAATAGCGAAGAGCTCACCAAGTCTTTCGCTCGCTTTTTCAAATTCGCACATTTTGAGTACCAGCGTAACTTAAAGTCTTCTCGAAGATCGTTTCCTCTTGACTGCATCAAACACCAAGACAGAGATAAACCAAGAATATGAATTCGCATCTTCATTGGCAGTAGAGAACACTCGCATATGTATTCGATATAGTGAGGAAACGTTATATTAAAGTGGTACGTTGGGTTTCCAATGGCAAGTGAAAAAGTAAGATGGGCTATTCTCAGCGAGCGCAGAATTGCCTCATTCGAATACGATGAATAGAATTGCAAAAGGCGAATCCACAATTTCGCCGAATCAGTACTCAGCGCAAGCACAGCCTTAATATAATGCGTGCTTGTCTGACCTACGAGCAGACCTTCCTGCTATCTTGTATACCACGCAAGCTCAAACTATGAAAGGGGGACTGAATATCGTCCCGGTCTAGTAGAGTAGAACGACACACTGCAATGAGATAATATCCATAATCCAGAAGATAACTTTCCATAAGTGGATGTAGCTATAGTATGAAGTCGATTCAGATGTGGCATGTGAATCGAACCGGTAAATGATCAAGCAATGGCACGAATAGGGAGAAAAGTATAAATGGTGACAACAGCATGGAAAGCACGCGAGCAATACACTACACACAATTTAAGCAGATACTTCTAGCTGCAGATTCTTCCTATAGATTTTATTTCCTCTTCACATATAATCTTGCTTTGCCATGAAACCGTCAAACTACTGTATCGCGCGCGGCAACTGGCACATGTACAGGAACTAGCATCAAGACGTGTGTAGCCATTCTGGATTCTCTTGTGCAGCGATTTTAACCCATCGTGTGGTGATTTGCTACCATTTGTTATTTAAATTATACTTTTCCTTTCGCGTTGATGATCTCTACTCTTTTGCACCCCCGTTTATCCTGCACCCGATTTTGCGACACCCACAGGCATCCGCGTAGACTGTATGGCTTAAAGGATGTCGATCTGAATCATCTTGATGCCAGTGGATACAATTCAGAGACAGGCGAATGGATACAATCGGTTTAGATGGACAGTATCAGGCGAAAAGGCTTTGCCACAAGCAGACTTACTCTCTACATGCAAGACATGCTCGATTGCACACCAAGTTTCATATATCCTGCCCAACTGTGGATACTGGCCGGAGGCACCATTATCCCGACGGAGTTTTTCTATTGGCAAGTGACATTCGCATCAGGCTTCAGTGGACTCTTTATCGTCCTTGTCTTCCTCATTGCATTGTGTGTCCTGCTTTCGTTATCGACCGTCGAGTTGTCGGCCATGCAACCAAAAGAAGAAAGCTCTTATGTCTTCGGCCTTCATGGTATTGGCACCCGTGCCGCTTGGCTAGCTGGTACGGCTAAGGGTATGAAATTATTCGCTACAAATCTAGTCGTAAGCTTCGTCTTTGTGTCAATCTGGATCCACTTCATGGCGTTTTATAGCTATTAGGCCAATTTGCTATCGCTCACAATTCACATTGTTAATGTCGGATTCAACATCGTCGGCGTGAATATTTCATTTTGCGTGAAGCTGGTTGCCACGGTGGTAACGTTGCTGCTAGCCTTGGCATTCTACATCAATACTTCTAAATTTCGTACGATGAGAGGGTAACTCAACAGGACTGGGAGGTTCCAGGGCACATATTAAGTGATCTGAAAGGATTTCCCTTCATTATCTGGTTCTACCTCTCTGGATTTACTTTCGCACTGCATTCGGAGAAAACTTTACCGATGATGTGAAAGGTCTATGGGTTTGCATGCCAAGAAGCCTCATTTATTCCATAGGAATGCTTTTGGTCGTTGTCTATGGTAATATATTACGAGACTCGATGTCCGACCCTGACGCATCAGTCCTCGTAGATTCAAATTCTCCTCTTATGGAGTACTTTAAGGTGATCTTCAGACTAACCTCGCGGAGTTTGTGACCCATGTCTACTTTTTTGGGCATATGCATTGTGCTCGTTCTCTACTGTTATGCTCATTCTGTACGTTTTCAGCGCAAAGCACTCTTTCAACTTAAGCTTCTTTTGGGTAGGTTTGGCGAAGAAAGATGCATCATGGGCTGTTTCTACTACTAGTTATGTCGTTTTCATTTGCCTCATCCTCCAACTTTCGGGCAAAAAATTAATTATATGGGGCCAGTAATTGTCAACTTGACACTCATTGCAGCTCTCGTGTCGTATGTACTACAACAGATCTCGTTTATCTCGCTATGAATCAAGGCGTCAGGGAGGAACTGACCCTATCGAACTCCCTTTGGTATTCAAGAGCCGTGGTCTGCATCATCCTCTGTCTTTGGTCTTTGTTCAATATCATCTACTCAGACGCTTTGAACTCGCACATCTTGGCTTCCATTGTCGCTTTAACCATCATCTTGTGCAACTACATACGCGATCCTCCTTCACAAGCCACCTCTGATCAAGCAATCCAAGGCTTCCCTGCAAACAGTAATAGCGTAGCTTGAGTCATCGAGACTTGAACATCGCCTGCATCTAGATTACCACTTCCTTCTCTAAACATGCAAAGTTGTTCATACATTTATTCTTTCGTTACTTGTTGCTTATCTCTATGTAAACCACGACATGATTGTCTCTACAGTCGCATCCATGGTCGACGCAATCTGTCCAAAGACATCGTCACTCGCGTTTCGACGTGTCGACTGCGTCCAGAATTGTCGGTATCGAAGCTTTGGTTCTTCTCCTGATCCAAGCAATAAATGCTGCACCTGATGATGGAGTTCATCATCCATAAAGCTCCGGAGCTTTTGCAAACACAAGAACTCGGGTGATCCAAGCAGCTCTCGTCCCTGATCTTGCTCCATTCCAAGCGTTGACTCATGTACATCACTAGGACTCTGTCTCCTCTCCGCTTCATTCCACTCACATACCTTTGGCATATAAATCACTCGCTTCACATCATCCACGTCCATCTCTTTCGACAAAAAGTAGGCGCAAGTCGCGTTCAATTGAGCTTGCACAAGCGTTCCACCATCGTACACGACCATCACATTCGTACCAGGTGAACAGTGGCTTTGCAACGCCAAGTGCGTTCGAAAGTCAGGACGATCGAGCACCAAGGTCGGTGGGATCCTACCTTCTTCCTCTTTCGCCGAGTCTTGCGAGATACTAGACACCAGCGGATGGGTTGTAGTCAAGCGCTCTCTCGATCTACGCAGCATCAACCGTTCGATCCTGTCCAACGTCAGCTTCACAGGAACCTCCTGCGATGTATCACAAAGTCTATAGTGCGCCAATGACTGCAGCTTCTTCCACTCCTGATGATCGTTCGGTTCCCCAACGATCAACGTCGCGTGGATGTAGAGCAAGTGATACAAGTTCAGTACAAACGCTAGTTTATCGCCAGACAAGTCTCTCCACGAAGCAGACGACTGACTACTCTCTTCTACTAGCAAACCAAAGTCAACACAAGTGAGTGTCTCGACTCCATCCAACACTTCCAGCAGGTGTTTCCTCGATCGCTCTTCTTCACGTTGATTATAAAGCGTCAATGCTTTTGTCAGCACTTGCTGGACACTTCGCAGCGTGTCTTGAAGAGTGGTTTTATCGATGGATGTATACTGCGTCGACCAAGGCGGCGTCGGTAAGGAAGAAAGCAAGCTGCGTTGATTCAAACATAATGGCGTCGAGATCGTACGCAATGGTCGATCAACCATCGCCGGTACTCGTTCACTTTCAATGAACTGACGTAGCTTGCTTATACATTGACGTCGAGTGTAATCCGTCGATAGGAAGAACGTCACGACTTGTGTGACCAAGTGGACTTCGATACAGAACCACTGTCTCTCATACGTCGAACTAGCATTGTCATGTGCACATAGCACAGGACTCTTGTCTACTACCTGTACACGTAAGACTTTATCTAGTGCCACTACTTTATCTGCTTTTAAAGAAAAGGAACGATAGAACTTGAGCTCTGTCGCCGTGACGACTATCCACTCTTGTCGTAAGAACTGTCGACGAACGCAACGATAGCCACCGCCACTCCACTGTACAATGTCTTTAGATGCTGTCTGGACACCAATATCTGCTTGAGATGACACAGGAGGCAAGTGAGTGGTAGATACGAGACATCTACAGAGCATCGCGCGTCGGAACTGAGTGACAGGACTCTTTGCTGTTGACGTAGCAATCAGTTGCATCGTCTTCGAGACGAGTTGCATCTCCTCCTCGATTTTATCGTACAGATAGGACCGTGCTTCTGTCTGCAGCTTTCGAAACACACGTCTATAACGTTGACAGTGCTCTGCAGCCTGATCACTACTACTACCTTCACTCGATACATCCAAAGCCATAGACTCATCTACTAGTAGCAGAGCGTTCTTAACTGTCGAAGCACTACGGAGGACGCTAAAGTCCCGATATGTCCCATCCTCCAGTCGCTCTCGAACGGACAGCAAATACCCGACTTTACGACTCCCAGCGACTCGATCTACACGTTCTACCCACGAACTTAATTCAAACTGTAGACAATCTAGCTGACTCGCTTCTAGACGATGATTAGGAAGAGGAAGATCACGGACAGAAGTCGCTTGTAAGAGGGGAAACGTCGTGCCTTGAGATGAAGTTTGTTGACGAGGAGGTAGAGGAGATACACGAGGTGTAACGGAGAACGGAACTACAGGTGCTTCGGACGAACTTTTCTGTGCTGACACGACTGCGAGCTCCGAGTGTCCACGTCTACTTGGTACTGGAGGTCGTAGCGCTCTCTCCTTCCGTCTCGAATCGACGGAAGTCGATTTCTGCCGAATTGAATAACTGAACAAGAGTTTCTTCTTACTATCGTCATGAGGAGAGAGACTCTTGACGACAGACGTCGGCAGGAAGTAGGCAGATAAACGAATCGGATGCTGTCCGAGAAGCATTTCAACAGGGAGATCACCGAGTCCAAATGGTAGACGAATCTGCCACCTTTGCAAGTCCAGGATGGAGGATGTGAATTGGAAAGAATAGACTTTCGTCTCGAGAAATGGCTCCTTCCCCACCTCTGTCTTCCATCGACTCGCTCTACTCGCTTTCGTCTCACCAAACGAGCTGTCTCCTAGACGTACACTAGCTGCCACAAGGTCTGCCGTCGTCTGTGTACCTTTATAAGCTTTGGAAATGACCATCTCATCTGCACATTGATACAATGGGACTGCGAGATGGACGCTTTGTGTCTCACTTGCGTCCAAATTGAAATGCATACCAGGAACGATCGTTTGTACTAGCTTTAATATCTTTTCCAGCACCCACTTCCATCTTGTCGACATGTCACCGACAGAAGATGGGAGTTCGAGTGCCATCATGACCGAGTGATCGACTGGAGCAGGTCGCTTCAGCTGCCCTTGTACCTGCATCATCAGTCTACGTCTGTGCTGGACACTACGACTCATGACGAGGAACTTGCCTTGAAACAACTCACTGTCAAGAGGAATGGGATAACGACCACTTATTAGCACTGATCGTCGTCGATTGATCGGCAGACCCTTGCGACTCTCGTCGGATACTTCCAGGAGTCGCTGCTGAACTGGCGTCCAAGTAGTATCCACACATAGCCAGTAGTAAACTGTTAGAGCCATGCAAAGCACCATACAGACGACTTTAAGCAGCGTGATTTTTGATGAGGGAAAAAGCATGCTTGTCAAAGTAGTGTGAGACCATGCAGTAGGAGCTAGAAACATCGCTAGGAGGCATATGCCACTAACAACGTAGACTCCAGATACTTTGACGTTCTGCATACACACAGGAGGGACTTTCATACTCATCCTCTCCACTCGTTTCGCCTGATGTGTCGAGAAGAATAACGGGAGGACTGACTCGGACCTCAAAGATCGCGATGTACTCATCTCGCCTGATTCCAAACTGTCCGTATACTTTATACTGTTTTATATCTTATATGAACCGAAAACAAAAGGGAGTGGACGATCTTGAAACGGTGTATCATTAACACGTGAGCTGCACGCTATGACTATCCGCCGCCACTGCCATCGCCTTGGCACACATCGCTTCGGCGATATCACCTGCCTGTCGTGCATTGAACGCCTTGTTAGCTTCCACTAATGCAGTCACATCCTGTCTTGTTGCGAGTGCCACCGTCTGACGAATGTGCACCATCGCGTGCTCCAGCTGTCCTTGCTCATGGTAGATGAGCGCAGCATTCAACCGCAGCTGAATGGCAGTCGGGTACAGTTGGATGGCGTCTTCAGCAGCCGCCAACGCCTCATCCAGTTGCCCTAACGCCCGGTAACTTTTAAAGATAAGACTACGAATATTTAGTTCCGGGAGCAACAGCTCCTGCGTATCGACATTCCGCTTTGATACAATCGCATTCGCTTGACACGTCGCATCAAAGTACATGATACTATCCTCATAGTTCTTTTCATAATATGCAATGGAAGCTCGAGAAAAGTAATGTGTCGGGTGAATACTGCCACGCGCAATAGCTTCGTCCAAGTAGCGCTTGGCGATGTGGACGCTAAGGCTGTCCACGACATCATCCTTGTAGATTTGTGTCCTCTGTTTCGTCCAGTAGTCTAGGATCTGGACACCAAGGTATCCTGGTCCGAGAAACCTCTTGGGTCCGAACTCGGAAGCTTTGATGAGATGCCGCATCGCCAGGAGTTCATGCCCGATTGCACCGTAGGCAAGACCGAGGTTCACATGTCCTTCGACGTAGTGAGGTAGCATGGCAACGGATAGTTTTAGATACGCGACTGCTTTCTCAGGTGCTTTACCAAGCAACGTCTTCCCGACGTTTGAAAGCACTTTGACATTCGTAGGATACGCTTTTAAAGCGGATGCAAACAATGTTTGTTCATCCTTCCAGTCAGCATTTCGACTACGACTACGAAAGTATGCCGATACAAGTAGTAGTGTACATGCAAATGGAACGAAGTGGGAGGCAAAAGCAAAGATCATGTGCTTCTTTCGGAAGGAAGGAGATGTAGCGTATAGACAAGTCCGGTCATACGCTCGTTGGAGCAAGTGGCTTACGAGAAGACAGAAGCCGACGCTAGGCAAGTACATCAGTCGCTCCGCTACGATCGTACCAACTGGGAACAAAACGTGAGAGGCTGGAACGAAAGGAATAGCGCCAAGAGCGATGCAAAGGAGAATCGGAGAGGTAGAGATGAAGATACATCCGATCATGATGCCTGTGAGAAGAGAGCTGTAGGCGATGCAAGTGTACGTATTGAGAGGATCTGAGACACTGGAGATGATAGGAATGGTGTCAAAGCCATAGTCATACGAAAGAGTGTATGGCCATACCAGTTTATACAAGTACCAGGCATGGACATGAGCGTAGGATAGCATACGTGTAAGCTTACTGTCTTCGAGAGCAATGTTGTTGGACAGGAAAGGCCATTGCATATGGATGTCGTCTCCATTAATCCAGACTCGAAGTGATGCCCAGACGACTGCGAATAAAAATACTATACTCGTTCGTCTGTAAAAGTCTTGCTTATCACTGTGATTAGGAGTGAATTGCAAGAGGATATCGTATGCGAGGAACAGTCCAAAGGCTGTAAACCCGAGCTCTTTGCATAAACTTCCTATGATATGTCATTCTGATCAGCTTGTAGTAGTGGTAGGATAGAGGTAGACGAGTACCGATGAATGCAATACCAATTGAAAGGCCTAGGAACGTTCTGTCATGACTGGAGCTCGCTTTACATGCTTCCATGTAGAGCAAGAAGGCTAGTAAGGTGCCATTCGCACAGAGAAGATCTGCTCGACCGACGATACTAGCGACGGCATCGCAGTGGATAGGATGGACTGCAAAGAGGAGACCAGCTAGCACTGGACCCAAAATAGCTTGAGGTCGCTGCTTGGTCTTGGGACTGTCGTAGAGACTGAAAATTCGACTAGCGAGTATCAACACAAGCAAGGAACAGGACGCATGTAAGAGCGTATTAGTCGAATGGTAGCATCGTGGATCTACTCCACAATGCAGAAAGTTCCATCGAAACGTAAGTACAGTCACAGGACGATAGCTTTTATGGCTAGTAGAGGCGTGGATCGGATCTCCCCAGAAATCATGCTGGAAGACATGGAAAATCGTCGAGTTCGATAGATCTAATCGCACGTCATAGTTGCCAATGACTGCTGCTCGATCATCCCATACAAAACCATTCTCATGTGCATTCCACCCAGTCGCAAGTGCCGTCAGTACGACCGCGAGATACTGATAGCTCACCATTTAAAATCCAAAAATCCGTTCAAGATCGCATGCGTATCACTCAGGTACAGTCACACCTCCCATAAGTAATTATCACATGTGGCAATACAGCGAGTATTAAATATCCAAGTTAAAGTATAATTTCATAAAAATATGCATCGTTTTATACATTATTGCGATTAATCAATTGATAAAGGATCACATATAGGAGGTGTAGATGCTCGTACTTTAGTGAAGATACTTGAATTCGAAGCGTTTTTATGTGTGAAGGGAGGTCGTTCTTAATCCCATATTAAAATTAAGATAAATTGACCGCCGCTCGTTTTGCGTCTCAAGACCACAAAACAAACAAGGAAGAAAATAAACATGGTGAATCCGGGGATGGACATTGCGATCGGCGTTGGCCTCGGCCTTATCGTCTCCCAGTTCTGGGTGCAACACAAGAAGAACATGTTCAACCGCATTGACAACTTCTATGCGTGGCACCAGTCTCAGCAGGGAAAGATCCCTGTGCACGCCAAGAGCGACGATGATGATGAATAGGCATATTCGACGCACCAAGATAAACTGCAGCTTTCAAGTCCAATGCGACTGGATGGCTACGAAAAATTCGACCGTTTTCGCACGATTTACTGTGTAGATGAAGAAGATAAGCGATGAAATAGTTTATTTTCTTGGTCTCATTTGTCGTTGTCTCTTGCTTTTCGTTTCTCTTGGTGACAGTAGGTAGTGGCGAAGACAGCATATATGTAGACAAGTGATGTAGACCATCGGAATGGTCGGAATAGACACTTTGACTGTACCGACGGAAAAGAACACGACTAGTAAGATAATGTATCGCACCCAGACTTTACCATCTCTACCTGAGTAAATAGCACCCCTTAGCTTTGTCTTAGTGGAGGACACTATCTCGAGAAGACGTGGAGCATCCTGTCTGCTCTGGGCGAAGACGGAACCAACTTGGAATGTAGCCATGTACTCGGACGACTGTATACACATTTTTATATAAAGTGTCCCAACGGGCTCCGGGCCAACGAAACTCGACACAAAACATATTTGGTCCATTTTGACCACGAGCGGAGCGTCTTCCACTCAATTACTACCTACCTACGATGGCGAGGAAGTCTAAGTCAATTGTCAAAGCTAATGCAGCAAAATCTGCATCTAGTGGTACCAAAATTACGTCCAAAAGTAAAGCCAAAGCTTCGAAAGGCAAGTCCAAACGCAAGCAGGAGGCTATGAACGACGTTTATTCCGATGATGAGGAAGAAGTGAATGCTCGCGAGGCTCGTATGAATGCCAATGCTGATGTCGATGAAGTATACGAGTATGAAGAGCCGACAAATTTCGATCACGACTCGGAAGTCGATGAAGATGAGGCCTTCGACTCGGACGACGAACAAGCCTATGGCTCTTTCTTCCCCACGAACGCCGACAAGCAAGAATCGGATACTGCTGAAGAGAGTGATGAAGACATGGCCGGTGGAGACTTGCTCTCGGACATGCTCGGGGATGGCCCTGCTTCACGACTACCCACTGTAGATGATGACAATGAAGATAAAACGGAGCAATTGGAGCAATTAGTCAGTACGCTAGTACCATCCTCCAGTACCCATAAGCCCATTGCAGACATCGACAGTGCCCATACATCCACCGCGGGCTCTGGTGGTCTCACGCTGAGCAAGTTGTTAGGTACATCCTCTGACAATGAAGAGAGCAAAGACACTTCTGAAGTCGATATCGCCCATTTCCGTACCCAGTTGAAAGGACTAGATGAATCGAATGCTCTCAATGCTGTTTCTGCTCCTATCGTGGAAGAACGTGCGAATCGTCGAGTCACGTACAGCAAAAAGAAGGATGAAATGGACGAATTCCAGCCTGTCGTGCGTCGTAATCGTCAGAAAAAGACTTTGGATCTGCGTCACCAAGCGCCGAAAGTGGAACACATGACCACTGCTGCTCTCACACACAAGTTTTCTGCTGAGAACGACATGGAAAAGAAAGTCGCGGAGTTGCTACAAGCAGGTGACTTAACAGACAAGAGCATCGCCAAGGATGAAGCCGAGGAGCTCCAACGCAATGCTGTCTCGAAAGAAGAAGTGGAGCAAAGACATCGGGAACTAGCCAAGATGCGCTCGATGCTCTTCTACGAAGAACAGAAGAGCAAGCGTGCGAAGAAGATTAAGAGCAAGCTGTATCATAAAATCCGTAACAGTCAAGACAAGAAGCTAGCAGCGAAGCACCAGGAACAGCTCAAGCAGATGGATCCAGAGCTAGCGAAACAAGCAGAGATGGAGGCTGCTGAGAAGAGAGCGATGGAGCGCATGACGCTGAAACACACGAACACGTCCAAGTGGGTGAAGCATCAGCTTGGTCGAGGCATCAATGCCGATGACCAGACACGTGCAGCCATCTCGGAGCAGCTCAAGAGAGGTCAAGAGCTCCGAAAGAAGATGGATACGGCCGAGTCGGATGATAGTGACGACGCTGAGGATGCGGAGGAACAAGTGCAAGGACTACTGGCGGACATTGATGAAGACAGCAAGAACACGACAAAGCAGAAGGGACTGCAAGGCATGAAGTTCATGCAGCGAGCGGCGGAAAAGCAGAGAGAACGTGCCAAGGCGGAGGCAGAAGCGTTGCTCAGGGAGATGGAAGGAGAGGAAGAGGAGTCGGAAGCCGAGCAGGACGAGCCTCGTCGAAAGAAAATTAAACCGACGGCCGGAGACAAGAAGAAGGTTGGCGCCAAGCTAGCGAAGGGAGCGATGCAGACAGCGGATGTTGGTATGCATGGCGGTAAGTCGGCCCGAGCAGCCGGAGCTATCGCTGTCGACCTTGACAACGACAAGAGCTCGAGTGTCAACGTCGGTGAGGAGAAGACGGCAGACTCGTATGAGCTGAGTCATGCGAATGCAGAAGAGGAGGATGAGTCGGATGTTGAAGAGTCTGCTGCTGGTGAAGCCAACCCGTGGGTCTCATCTACTGCATCGACGTCGAAACGACGATCGAAGAAGAGTAAGAAGAAGACGCAAGAAGGAGCGCAAGTGGCATCTGCTCTCACATCTTTGCAAGCCAATGCGAATGCAGACGATGGAAAGCAGAGTAAGAAGCGAAAGCTAGAGACGACGGAGGCTTCGGAGAAGAAAGCCAAGCACGAACCGACACAGGAAGAGCTTGTCGAACGTGCGTTTGCGTTTGCCGGTGAAGACGAGGATGAGATTGCTGAAGAGAAGGAAAAGTTGGCGGCGGAAGACGCTGATGCGAAGAAGGGGGGTGAGATCGCCAAGCTCGCTGGCATGTCTGGATGGGGAAGCTGGGCTGGAGCTGGTGTCCAGCCATCTTTCCGACAAAAGCAACGCGAGAAACAGGCGAAGAAACTCGCTGAGGACTCGAAGAAGCAGGCATTGGCTAAGCGAAAGGACAGTAAGATGCAGCGCGTGCTGTTGAATGAACGGAAAGACAAGAAAGGAGCCAAGTTCACGGTCAAGGACGTGCCGTACCCCTTCACATCTCGAGCAGAGTATGAGATGGCGATGCGCAACCCTCTTGGCAGCGACTGGAATACAGCATCCTCGACGGCAAAGATGACTGCGCCGAAGATCATGAAGCGCGCAGGTCAAGCAATTGATGCGTTGAAGCTGAGTAAAGAGGATAAGAAACAGGCTAGGAAAGAGAAAGAGAGTGCGCAGAAGAACAAGCGAAAAGCCAAGCTCTAGGTTGCCGAAATATAGTGTTTTAGTTTAGACTTTCAAATTTGGTTACCATGCCTTGTGACGTAAAAGCGAATGCAAGTTTTGTCGGTTGCAAGTCATGATTGGAAGCGTTAAATGCACTTCATACAGACCAACAGATTGGCATCTTTATCGAGTACTCGCTCCAGTCTATCCAACATCTTCTTACCTCCACGTCCGATCCACAGCAACCTTTAGGTAAAGAAAGTGTAGATGGATGTGTCTCGAGTCTTCTTTAGCAATCATTAAACTTAGATCAAACAATTAGAGAGTTCCATGTGCATATACTTCTAGCTAAGAATCTACTAGATGTGACAATTTGATTCTAAGAAATCCCGCCTTATCTTGCATCTACAGCTCAGTCTGATACGGAGAACATACGACTCAAAAGATCGGATAGCGCTACATCGTCAAGTCTGCTTACCTCAAGCTAAGCCTACTTGTCACACGAAGTGTCGATCGAGAACGTACATCATGGTACTAAGCTGTTTAAAAGTGATCTTGCTCGGCGTATATTTCATGCCTACCTTTCAGAGCAACTGTATTCTACTCACTAGATCAAGGGCTTTCGGATGATATCACTCTCAAAGCATGCCGTAGGAGTTACCATCAAGAGAATATCACAAGGGAGTTCACGGCATAAAAATTGGCAATATTAGAAAATGCTTTCTATAGTAAGTGCGAGTGGAAACCCTCGGTTTTGGAGCCTCACTGTTGAGTACAGTCTAATATACGCAAGCCGCTATGACCTGCTACTAGCTGCCTGTACTCCCACCACTCTACTGCGAACCAATTACCAAACCAAGCCACCAAGATGTCCATCGATATACTAGATATCGCCATCTTGATTATCGCGTCGATCCCGACGTTCCACCTCTACGTTTCCACGTTTCTAAACGCCATCCAAGCCGCCCAGATGAACTCCACAGATAAGCTTTCGCTCCTGTCTCTCGTCCTCTTGGCTCCATTTGCCCAGTCTTGGGGTCTATATGCCTACACCCGCAATGCCATCACACCGACCGCCATTGCGCACTTCCTCAGCTTTTTCACGACTCTTCTTAGCCTAGTTATATATGCCACTCATGCGCCGACGAGTCGTCGTGGCTCGACTGCCATCCTTGGCACGATTGCTACCTTTCTCTTTGAAGGAACCTTACTCGCATTCGCACCCTCCCTCACGCACTACTCCGTCGAAATGTCTGGCCTTACCGATCACCAACTCCTTCGGTACATCGCTGCGGTTATCAGTCTCGTCCGCACCACTATTCGGGTTCATACCGTTCTCGACATCATTCGAGCGAAGAGCGGAAAAATTCCTTCAGCTCTCGTCCTCGCCATCTCCATCGTAAGTAGCCTCACGCATCTCCATCGCGCAGCTCCAGGCGACACCATCGCCATCCGCAAATTTCGGCGTCTGCATCCTCATCATCTGCGTCTACGTCAAGTTTTCTCCTATACAAAAGCTGAGTAGCTACTTGTTGTGTCCACTTGATCTATGCAACGCGAAAAAGGAAAGGATGGACGAAGACCTACCTTTGGATGCTCATGTTTCCATCACCATCATACTTGATGACAGCCAGGCAGAGTTGTCTTCAGATGACGACACAATCAGCACATCGAATCACATTGCTATTGATCTAGATGATTAATTCATCGACATGCGGTCCCTTTGGCTCGAATCGGTTAAACATCTCCACAAGCCAAGTCTCCATCGTATAGACACAAATATCTATTATTCCGAGTGTTGAAGTGGATATGGATTAAATTAAATACAAGCCATTTACTTCTTCAGACAAATGTTATGCTTAATATATTAATTCCTACTTTTTAGAACTTATGAAGTGGTTTCTGTGCATCGAATAGCGACTCGAAGGTGTTTGGTCAAGCTGAATGGGTCAATCGCTCAGCTTTGAACAGTCGAAATGGATACATAGACAGAGCAGTTTACGAGGGATGTATGCAAGTAAACAAATTTGCTTTCGACCTAGTTCTTCAAAAGGTATCACATATCACCTTCCAAACGATACGACCACTAGACGCATCGTGCTTGTCAGGTTGACAAGTATGAACCATAGCCTAGATAGATTTCATGCTATAGCATAGCCATAACGAATACTTACGAGATATCTTCTCTTCGAAATCTTTGGACGTAGTCGTTGAGCGGATCATCGGGTATTATGAACTCAAACACAGATGAATTGTACTAGGAATCATTGATCAAGTCTTTGGCGGTTCGCCCCATTCTTACGTCGCTATCCACCTTTCCCTTCGTATCCACGTACATCGTCCGTTTCTCTGTCATGCTTTGGCGGGAATAGTGTCGAGCGTATCGCGGTGTATCAACGAAAGTCACTCAGGTTGAAGTTGCATTCGATTTACTTGCAACATTGAGCTCTTCGCTGTTTTACTGGGACGGATACAATGCGAGTCGTAAATATCGACCAATTATTCCGTCCTCCACGGTACTACGCCAGTTCCGAAATAATAGCGAAGAGCTCACTAACGCAAGTAAAGCGAAGATCTCACCAAGTCTTTCGCTCGCTTTTTCAAATTCGCACATTTTGAACACCAATGTAACTTAAAGTCTTCTCGAATATCGTTTCTTCCCGATTGCATTAGATTACAAAACAGAGAGATATCAAACATATGAAGCGGCATCTTTATCCGCACCTTCCGTCACTTCCCTTGTACTCCTAATTTGACGAGGAAGTTATATTAAAATGTTTATATGGTTTCCATAACATGTAGCAAATCCGAATCGGCAATTCTCAGCGAACGCATAACTGCCCGATTAGATTATCACGAATGTAATCACAAAAGATGAATCTCAATTTTGCCGAACTGGCATTCAGCTCGAACACGGTGTACCAACTTTACCAGAGCGGAAGTATGCCACGGGTCTAACAAATAAAAATCGTCTCTCGATCAGCTAGAACTAGTTGAAAACTGATAACTTCACCTTTGGAAAGCTGTAGGATGTAGTAGAACTAGGGTCAAAAATTATGTAAGGGTACAAGTCGGTCGAGTAGTTTTATAAAAATCACCATCAACAGGCAATGATACCATTATGGATGGAGTCGAAAATACTAACGTCCATCCAATCTACATGACCAATTTCCATACCCTACCTATAAATGGGTTGGAAACATCAAGAGTTAAGTTAAGTATGATTCAACTAAGCGTTCTTATATGATATATACAAAAAAAACATTCGTGATTGAATGAATAGCTCAGGTAGAGAGAACTAGTCGTTTGACTGCTCCTGCGGAACCATCGAGCTCTTGACGTTCGATCGCTCCATGCTCTTCATCTTGTATGCTTCCAAAGATAAATGTACGTTTGACATTACACTCCGCAGTGACCAAACTTTTTCTTTTCTACAATCGTAAATAAAAATGAACGAAAAGCTATCGATCAGAGCAATGAAGGCATGATCAATAAAGACTCGATCTTTGCCATACGTGGTGACCGATTTGTCCCATTTTTGTCGCTTTTACAACAGATGATTGAAGTTCAATTGAAGAGATGGACACGAAACGGACACTCTTTGCTCGATATCGGCGAAGAGTACATAAGTACTCCAAACACTTGCCAGTCCATCTTAGTACATGAAAGGTTGGTCGTGGAGGATATATACTTGTTGGTGAGCATTTCTATTCAGTCAAGAGCTTTGATCACAATTTTCTTACTCCACAAGCCTATTCGACAGTAGTAACCTTCTCCTGTGCTGGAAGTGCTTCGATTTTTCATTATGATTCAGTCTGCATGTGTCCTACCTACACAATGATGGCTTCGGTAAAAATAGGGCAAAAGAATCGACAAGAGCATTGATCCTCCATACGCGCCACGATTATACAACGTTCGGGAAGCTCGCGGGACACAATCAAATTTAAGCACAAGAAGGGATTCCTCCAAAAGCTCAAGTCGATGGCAACTGATAAACTTCCGCTAGAATACCGGGTCAAGGACCTTCCAAAGGACTTTCGCCACGATGAAGGGAAGCACACGAATGCACGGGGCCTCGACCTTGCCTACGTTACTGTCTTGCCACCCAAGAACCACACACTGCGAGGTGTTATTGTCTTCCTCCACGGAGTTGGAGAGCACTGTCGACGTTATTACGCCTTGTATGAAGAGTTGTGCAAAAACGACTTTGGTGTCTTTGCCTACGACCTCATCAGTCATGGCATGAGTGACAATGAGCCAATTGGGGAACGAGCTACGGTCGAAGACTTTCGCCACTTTGTCGAAGATACGAATGAGATGATTGCTCATGCAAAAACAAGTGTACTACCACCCTTCCTTGGTGACAAGCTGCCTCCCATCGCTCTATGTGGATTCTCACTTGGGTCACTCGTCAGTACACTCACGGCATTGTCTGCCGAGCATGAACTACAAGCGCTCATACTCGCTGGACCAGCGCTTAGCCTCGAGATGACGCTGACTCTCCGCTTGTACATGTACCTGGCAAAGCCACTTGCAAGCTTCTTTCCCACGGCGAGAATCGTGCCGGCCGTCAATCCTGACTATATTAGTCGTCGACCAGGCTTTCTGGACGACATGGAGCAAGACCCGCTTGTGACGACTGGTAACGCCACCATTTGCATGGGAGTACAAGTATGACATTATTATTTATTTATTTTATATATAATATTAATCATGTTGTAGTCATTGGTGACAATGCAGGCATTGGAGACGGACGAAAGGGTGACGACAGCGTCGAGTGCATTCTGCCAACTTCCAGTATTGATGCTCATGGGTACGGAAGATAAAGTCACCAGTCTCGAAAGCGCACGTGAGTTCTATAACCGGATTGCGAATGAAGACAAGGAGTTCCGAGAATTTGATGGGCTCTACCATGCCATATTCGATGAACCTGAACGAGAAGAGGTCATTCAGAGTCTTGTCAGTTGGCTAAAGAACCGCTTTCCACTGCATTAAACTGCATACAAGGCGTTATAACGAAGGCGAACGATGATTATGGATGTCAAACAGCTTTTGTAAAAGTGGTTTCTATAGTTACATGTAGCTCTTTCTTCTTGATAACTTGTCATGGTATGAAATTATAGTTCTCAAAAGTATATGGCTATGCAGTACTCGATGATAGTGCATTTGATTCGCATGACAGCTCGTGCGGAGCCAAACATCCCTTCATGATCTCTCGCTTTATACCATCCTCCTAATTTCCCCCCAAACTAAATATACCCTCGGCATCACACGCCGCGACGAGCTCGCAGCTCTGCATCTCATCCACCGACCACCTAGGCAACGCCAAGTACCCAGTTGTCGCCATCAACATGCAATGCTTGCTATAATGCTTAACAACTGAATATGTAGTCGAAGCGATGTTGCACATAAGAAAGCTTACTAGGATGCATGGAGCTCTGATGCTCCCATGGCAATGCAGACAGCGATGCCTATCAGCATCCACCACATCCTTCACAGAGTTAGCAAAGACCTTTCAGGCAATTGAAGTAGGTGTCTCCATTGTCTCGTATCATAACTAATTGTTCAACTTAAATTGGTGCGTTGCTGTCTACAGAACGCAACGCCATCACGTGATGAGCGAATTGGCATTCTAGCCGACTATTACCAGCATTTGATGAACGAAGCCAGTCCAGAGGAACTCACAAGTGCTGTGTACCTAACTAGATCCCAGGTATAACCAACAAGATTTACCTAATTCGCTCTTTATTGATCGAAACACTCTGTCGATAGCTAGCGCCATCCTTCGAAGGCGTCGAGCTTCGGCTGAACGTCAAGAGTCTAATGCCAGTCCTCGAAGGACTCTGCGCAAGCCATAGCTCTAGTGACTCAAGCCAGACATCCACTATAGTTCCTGATGCAGTAAGACAAAGTACAGATTTAGGAGCCGCTGCTCGTTTGCTCGTAGATCAAGGACATCTCCCGCCGTATAAAGACAGCAATCAGGATCAAACAGGTCTCTCGAATACAGCAGTACTACAGGAACTACGTGAAATCGCCAAGGAAGAAGGTAAAGGATCGACTGACAGGAAAAGGAGTCGAGCTCTTGATCTTCTACATCGATGCAGGTCTTTTGAAGAGCAAGTCGTGCTCTTCCGTCTCTTATCTGTACGCCACTTCCTTCCCATGCATGTCAAAACCAAAGTACTAGCTCTAGTGTCCATAGCAACAGAACCTTCGTCTCGGATTAGGCGAAAAGTCCGTCCTTTCAGCCCTCGCCATTGCATCCCACCAAAATCCAGTGGACGATGCTGTAGACACGTCTAAACTTCGACAATGGATAGCTACAGTCACCCGTGCATACTCCCAACGACCAGACTTGGATGCCCTCACATCTGCTTTATATAACCTCCAGCACGAGACAAACAGCGAGCGTCGAGAAACAGTCTTACGTGCATCTACTAGACCAAAAGTAGGTATTCCAGTCTTGACAATGGGTGCAAATGCCATGAATAGCGTCGAGAATGTCGTCCAACGACTATCTTCTTCCACTTCAGACGACATTGTCCCAGCCACTTGTGAATTTAAGTACGATGGTGCAAGAGTCCAGGTCCATCTTTCTCTCGTGCAGAATAAAATACAAGTAGGAAGAGTATTTAGTCGTAACTTGGAAGATCAGACAGAAAAGTATGCATCGATCTTGTCGTTGCTCCAAGAGCAGACGCATGAGGAGGACGTAGAGTTGATCGTAGAAGGTGAAGTCGTTGCGGTGGACAGGAGCAAAGTAGGTGGTAGTCATTTCTTGCCTTTCCAAGTCCTACAGACCAAGTCCACGACCGACTTTTGTCTCTTTGCGTTCGATCTTCTCTTACATAACGACAGTCTTCTCCAGCATCCTCTGTCCGATCGACGGCAGACGCTACGAAAAGTCACGAAAGAGGCGAGTGGGTACTATGAACTAGCTGTCCACCAAGACGTCTCGAGCCAGACAACAGCCGAGAGCATCCGGCACTTCCTCCAGGCATCCGTGGATGCCGGATGCGAAGGTCTGATGGTCAAGACCTTGACATCGACGTACGAGGCAGGCAAGAGGTCGTATAGTTGGATGAAGCTCAAGCAAGACTACTTGGCTCCGGACAGTGGTAACTCTGGTGCTTTCTTACCCGACACGCTCGATCTCGTTCCAATCGGAGCGTACTATGGCAAAGGACGAAGGGCCGGTGTCTACGGATCCTTCCTCTTAGCAGCATATAACGCCAAGACGAACCAGTACGAGGTAAGCGCATGAGGTATCTATTTCCCTTGTCTATGGCCTATCCTACATCTATTCTAGACGATTGGCAAGGTCGGTACAGGTTTCTCGGATGCACAGCTTTCGGAATTGACGCGAATGTTGGCTCAAGACGTCATCTCCTCCGTCGGAGAGAAGACACTTCCGGAAGACTATCGAGTCAACCCCTCTGCACCGCATCAACCGGATGTATGGTTCCATCCTCGTAACGTGTGGGAAGTCAAAGCGACGCAGCTCACATCTTCTCGTCTATACACTTGTGGCGCATCGATGGAAGAGAAAGCTAAAGGACTAGCGCTTCGATTCCCACGTTTTGTCCGGATGCGAGAGGATAAGCTAGTGACACAAGCAACGAATACGGAACAGATTCTTGCTTTCTTTCATGCACAAAGCTAATATCAAGACTAGGAATAAGAATAAAGATGATCTTGTTGGCCATTTAGGTGGACGTCACCGCTAGACGTATCGAGCTATCTCAATTTACACGACGCACGCACTTCAGATCAAAAGGTACACAATGTGCCTAGTAGTCCTGGGAGACGGAAGCACCCTTCTTGCCGCTGGAAGCACTCTTCTTGGGCAAAAGGACGTTGTGGATGTTCGGCATGACACCACCCTGGGCGATAGTGACGTCGCCAAGGAGCTTGTTGAGCTCTTCATCGTTACGGACGGCCATCTGAATGTGACGCGGGATGATACGCGTCTTCTTGTGGTCACGAGCGGCGTTACCGGCGAGCTCAAGGATTTCAGCGCACAAGTACTCGAGG
>JAADVB010000179.1:0-38899 GCA_023334545.1 Salisapilia sapeloensis | reverse complement strand
CATTTCCATTGTCGTCTTCGGATGCTAAAGGGTATTCGAGCGTTTCGGTATCACCCTCTCGCCGAGGTGGCACGATCGTACAAACATCTTCTAATAGCTCTAATAAAGTCCGCAACTTCTTCACTCCATAGTACTTCGGATCCAGTGGCTTTAGCATGACTTCCTCAAACAAGGCTGGGACATCGTCCATCGGAACCTTTCCTCCTCCTCTATCTAAAACCTTGGTAATTTCTCGCTTAAGCTGATCAAACTCTTGAGCCACCTCGTCATCCGCCACAATGGATTCCATAATATCCTCCTTCACTTTCCGTTCCTGCTTCTTCAGCTCTTCCTCTGGATCATGAGTCTCTGAAAAGGCTTGACGATGATTGATCGATTGCAACGCACCACCGTCTTCACTGTCATTTCCAGCATCTCTACGAAAGCTAGCTGAAACCGGACGCACCGGCGATGGTAACTTGATATGCTTTTTATGTAGACGCTTCTGCTCAATAGCATCCAGCATCTCAATATCCTGCACAACTTTGGCCAATCGCCTCTCCCTTGCTCTCAACTCTTTGATCATTTCTTCTCGCATCTCTACTTCATCTCGAACTGCTCTCTGATGTAACTTGGCATCCACAAATGCCGCTTTAGCCTCCTGTACGACTTCTCGTTGTCTGTCAAGAACATGTATAATGTCTAATGAACGCTGAACAACGGGGTAGATCTCAGTTGCTTTCTTCGCATAGTAGTAAGCAGCTCGCACCCAAACGCAAATGGCTGTGAGTGCAGGCGATATTTGATATATTTTCGCGTTGTTTGGACGAAGTCGAGGATGATGAATCACTGGAGTTAAACTGAATAGCATATCTTTACGAGTGCCTTCGCTAAAGGAGTAGATATCGAACAGCGGAAGTACATACAATGCTTTCACATTGTAACGATGAATCAGGCCTTCTTTATCACCTAAAGCCACATTTTCATCGCTGTTCGATAACATCTTTACGACATCCTCTCTTGTTGGTTGATAGAATTGACCATTCAGGTAGAAGTTTGAAGTGAAATTTAAGAGGATGCAAAACGCATCCAGCAGTGATGTGCAAGCAGCATCAAGACGGGCGGATCGAAGCCGATGGAAGTACATGACATCTGTCTTCTGAAGCATTGCAACTGCCCGCTTGTACTCTTTCTCAAGTCCATTCGTATCCTTCTTCCAAAATGTTTCGACTTTTATCTGTAGCTCCTGTTCTCTAGCTATTGCTTTCTCAAGCTCACCTTCCGCTACTTGCATGCTCCTTCGTTCAGCACGCAAATGCCGCTCTGATTCCTCCATCGTGTTCTGATACGCGTCCAATGCTTCCACTTCATCGTTCAATTCCCGCTGCACAGAACTGTGCTCTTCAATTGAGGTTTCAAGCAAATTGGATCCGATGACAACGTTCTGTGACTTGGCTAACATCTGAACAATAGTTTGTACGAACGCATTTCCGCCATCAACACCTTCTGGTAAGCTCGGTAGCATACTCGCGACCATGACAGCGTACGGTGTCTTAAACTTTGGTATTTGCAAATCCATTTCCTGTTCGCCTTCCACCGTTCGCTGAGTAGCAAAGTAGTTGATGAAGGTATTTGTAGCAGCACGTGTGCTTGGATTGCTTAACCAAGCAACACGCTCGCCGTTCACCCATTTCCCCATTCGATCGATTTGCTCGCCAAGGCCTGCTATCGTTTCCTCTTCCTTTATGTAAGTCGTGTATTTTCCCTCGCCATGCATTTCGCCATCCACAAATGGCCCTTCATACCTATCTCGATTAGCGAATATTAACAGTCCAAAGCCATGCCGTAACGTGTTTCTAAACTCTCCTCGGTATGAGCTCTTTCGGTCCGCGTACTCGAGGAAACCTGAGCCATTCAAGTACCCATTCGCGAAGCAACCAGATATCTTATCACCATTGGCAAGTGTTCGAATGCCATCACCGTGCCATAAATTATACTCGAAATGTCCTTCGTATTTGGAGCCATCGTCATAAATCATCGATCCAGTGCCATGGCGAAGGTCGTTGTGCCAGTCTCCTTCATACACTTCCCCACCATCGTATTGCTCAATTCCATACCCCTCACGTTTTCCATTCACCCACTCGCCAATGTACTCGCCTTGTGAAAATGTGAAATTCATGTGCAATGTGCCAGTACCATGAAAGAGTCCATTCCGTACACCGCCTTCGTATTGGTGCCCTTCGCTTGTTGTTACTTGGAAATGATGCCCATTTGCTACAAATGGCGAAAAGAAGTTGTCCACGTCTTCACCCTCCCAGACACTACCATCCCCGTGGTACGTAAACTTTCCCCAATGGTTATCACTTACTATCGGCTGCTCTGTAGCGTACTGTTGATGGTATGACGCATCGTTGACCCACGGTCCTTCGTACACGGATCCATCATTAAACTCAATTCGAACGTCACCATATATGAAGCCATCTACAAAGCTGCACTCGAGTCTTCGGTATGTGTGAGGCAATTCGTCCACGTTCCGCCTCTTCATATCGACACCGCGGACGATTACACCATCTTCTTCAGATGTAAGTGGGTCTTGTGTTTCAACTAACGTTGCCTCCGCGACTACATCAGCTTCCTCTTGGATAGTCAGGTCATTCACCTGCTCACTAGAGCTGTCCTCCTCATTCGTAACTGATAGTCGAGCAGAAAGATTTGCTTCGTCCTTCAAATAGTCTGCTTCTGCATCTTTGCCTTGTATAAACTTCTCATGGAGTACCAAATCATGGTTTGCAATTTGAACTGACTCGAGCGCATTGTGGAAAGGCTCTGGCACATCCGAGTCCTCTTCCTTTGCATGACCTTTGGCCATTTTCCGACCAATTTTCTTGCTTAAAAGCTCCTGCATAGCTCGCTCCTTTCTCCCAGTAAACTTATCCTGATGCATTCGTAAGCGATATAGCTGGAACTTTTCATCTCCTTCATCTCGTTTGTGGCACAATCCTTCTAATTCTGCCCGATGAATAAGTTGCATGCGACGCATCTCTTCTTGAAGTGCTTGAAGCTGCTCTCGACGAGCTTGTACCATCGCATCCCAAGCTTCGAGACCTTGGACTTCATGATCAGACCTGTTCATCATATTCTTCAAATCTTCGTGGTAATAGTCCAAAAGCGCTCGGTGCGCTTGTAAAATGGTATTGGTACGCTCATGGGCCTTGCGTAATGTGTCACTGAGTTGCATCAGACGAACAACTTGATGAGTAAAAGGTACGAAAGCTTTTTCGATCGTAGTCAAGCGTTCAATCTCTTCTTTCATTTCATAAATGCGCTCTGTAGACACTTTTACTAGTAATGATATATCTTCTTGAATCCCTGCTAACTTCTTCATCGCTTTCTTCTTCTCACGTTTTAATGACTGCTTCTGCCATTCTTCTTCTGTTGCTTTCAACCTTTTTGTTTTTAATGCAATGTACTCTTGCAGCTCTTTTTCTTCATGTCGTAATTGGTCTAACTTTGCGTTTGTCTCTAGCGTGTAAGCTTCCAGCTCTTCTTCCAAATTCTCGCGGGCACGGACTACGTCATTGCGACGTGCAACATTCACGTCTGGAGCAGTGAAATCGATTCCAAACATTTCTTCAGGAGGCACAAATCGATTGTCTCTTTCTCTTTCTCGCTGAACCCGATCATAAAGCAAGCAACGATCATGAATCTCCTCTGCTAGCTGTATCCAAGCAATACGAGCTTCCTTAAACTTTCCCTCCAAATACAAGTCCTCTCCACCACGCTCATGCAGTGGACTGTTCGATGGTAAAGCATGTCGACGTGGCTTTCGAAAGCAGTATTGCTTGGAAATAGAAAAGATTTCCATGAATATTTCACTCTGCAGTTCCTCTGGCGTAGGCTTTGGAACAGTGCATTTCCACAAATGATAACGAAATGCTTGTTCTGAGGAACAAATCTGCTGGCATGACTTGAATGGGCAAGTGAGCGGTACAGTGTGAGCATAAGCGATATGTTCATACACACTTTCATTATCTCCAAAATTTAGCTTGCAAATAGTACAAGTAAGTTGACGACGGAAATTTTGTGATAGAGTGTCTTCCCTTTCCATTGCAGCAGTTTCCAATGCCTCGTCTTCGGAGGTGTCTACTTTGGGAGTTGGTAGTCGGACTGCTGTTCTATAGCTGACTTCGGTCATAAGTTCTGGTAACGGCAGGTAAAGCCCAGCTCCTCCGCGGCCTTTCATATTTTCAGCTGCCACACGTACCCGCAGTGACGTAGCTTGGGATGAAGCTATGGGCCACAATGTTGTGCTCTTTGGTATAGTAGGTTTCGTGTCATCTACCACATTGTCGAAAGGCAGTCCGATCACACTAGAGCCATGAACAGCTTCATCTTCTTCATCTTTCCATTCAACGATATATCTCAAGATAGAAGCACCATTATCCACTGGTTCCTCCCATTCAACATCGACTGCACTACCAGCTCTCCACTTACGGAACGGAATTAATTTCATTCTAGCTCTAGCCGCAGCAGCAGCCTTAATTTCCCTCACAGACTGTCGTGGCTTCTCTACTTCACTAGCTGTATCGTCACTTTCTTTCTCCTCAATGAGTTTAATTTTTTCTATCTGACCATCGACAACAAATTTAATTTCTGCTATGCAATCAACATACGGATCGATAGATAGCAAGTCACATTCGTACCAATCTCCATCATCCATCTCCACTTCAAATCGACACCCAGGAATAAGAAACTCAAGTGGCGACTTGGGTGATTCAATCATAAAAACTTCTGCGACAATATCCGGTGGTTGTTGCTGAAGTTCACTAAGCTCCTTTCCCTGACGCATCAGCTCAATTTTCTGCGTTTCAATTTTTGCATTCATCTCTTTCTCATGATTATAAATGCTACGCTCTTCGGCGTCACATCGGTCTCTTTCCTTAATTAGTCGTGCATATAAGTCCTTTAGCTGTTCTTCCAAAAAACTTAGCTCTGCATGTCTCTTCGCAAAACCCCTTGGTCCTTCCTTTGATCGCTTTTCATTCAAAGTACCTTGTCGTAGTAATATCTGTTGCCGTAGCCTTTCTTCTTTCTCCTGTTGCTTTAACCTCTTCATTAGTTGTAGACTTTTAAACTGTGCCTCGATAGAGTTTTTTGCCAGCCAGCTAACGCCAGCGCCTACCTGACCCGACAAGAAATGAGCTACTCCCCATCCATGTGGAACTCTTCTGGTCCTCTTCTTTATCTTCTTTAACTTCTTCTTCCCATTTTCATTGTCATCTTGAAGTATATCAGGTGGTAATGGCGTCCCATCCGCACTCAACTTAAGTTTCCGCTTCACGAAAACACCGTGAACCATTGCCCAGCCTTCCGAGGCACAGAAATGACACTGCTTTAATTGAATGAACAAGTGTGAGTGAGCTAAAACATGCTTTTCTTCAAACGTTTTCACGAATTCAGCGCCTCCAAGAAAATGTGCTAGCATCGCCATTCCTCTCTTCTCAGCGAAAGTCGCAGCAGGTACGCGAGTGACTCTTGCCATCCACCGGAGAGGATAAAAGAGTATACGATCAATAACTTTTTGGAAAGGAATTGGCATCATTTGCCCGTAGAATTCACCACTTCCTTGATACATGTCAGGTGATAGTCGCATGAATGCGTTGTAAATTTCCTTTTGACGAGCGAGAAACCTTTGGAAACGATTAATGATTTTCTGTATTTCCAATGGTTCATCCAAGAGTCCACGAGGGATGTTCAATGGTCGTACAAAGTATAGTTGTTCGAGAATATTTGTGATCCGATTGTTGTCTCCACCGAAAGCCTGCAATATTTTTAATAAAGCACGTTGTCTCCGGGCGGCATATACACCTTGTTTTTCCAACTCTTCCTGATAAGCTACTCGAGACAAGTACGTTCGAGCAGCACATTGGATTACACGTGCGGCACAATACCGCTTTGACTCTTCTGCAATGGTTTCAGCATACGCTATTAATTCTTCTCTCCACTGCAAACTAATGTGACCATCAATACGCTTCAGCGAAACCGCTGTGAATGTCATGTCAGGTACTCGATGTAGCACAGGCTTCTCAGGCTCCACCTTTGTCGCGGGAATCATAAGTGGAATAAATTCAAGTGCACCATCCACATCCATTTTGACTTCACCCACTCCATCTTTCATCTGCAGTACGCAGCCTGTCTCACCACACCGAGAATGACCCTGGAAAACAATTCGAACAGCGTCTCCAACGGCAACTGCACGCTCCTCTTTCTTCTGTTCCTTTTGTGTCGTAGCAACAATCTTATCTAAGTCACTAATAAACTTCTTTGTCGCGTCAGACTTTCCACGAAAACTATTTAAGCTTGATCGGCTTGTAAGCGGATGAACTCGCTCTACGCTGGTCCCTAGAGTCAACTGCGCTTGCTTTTCAGCATTTGCATTCACCTTTGCTTTGACAATATCAAAGAACAAACGCAGACGCTGAAAATCCTCTCGAACTTCCTGAAATACGAGTTGAATGTCGGTTAAAAAGGTGGCAGGATCTAAACCAAAGAAGTTTAAAAAGCGCCTTAATCTGCGTTGTGTTGGACGAGTCGTGGCTCCCATTGTTCGTAGCACCTTCCCTTCTACTGCTCTTCTTGCCAACATCTCCATCCGAGTGACATAACTACGCCTCAGGGCTGCAGTCTTTCGCCGTGAAATTCTTCCCCGGTAGACAGCTTGTAAAAATATCGCAGTCCGTCTCTCTACTATCGCTTCTTGTTGACCTCGATACCAAAGCCGTGCCAAATAGCCACGCATAAAGCGTTGAATAGTGATCGCTGACAGCTCCATCAACTTTTGACGGTACACACGATTCATTTTTCTCCTCATGGCTTCTGCTCGTACGAGTTCCTGTAACTCTCGCTCTTCTTGTTTCTTTTTAATCACTCGAGCGCGCCGAACTTCAAAGTACAACGTCCGTGCGGCAACACCACGCCATTGCCTTTGCAGTAGGACGATCATTTCAATATCCCGATTAAATTGTCGCATCAACTGTTCTTCATGTAGCAGTGCATCTCGTTCCCGTTCTGCACGAATGTACTCTTTCAAGCGAGACTTTCTTGTAGCTGCCAGCAACAGCATGCGACCTAAGCGTCCGCGCCAAGCTTTTTGAACCTTGACAACAGCCCAAAGTCTTTTTAAAAACCAATCTTCTACATCCCTCCGAGCACGTGTTCCACGCCAAAAAGCTTGTAAAACTGAAGCTGAACGATAGACTAGCTGACAATCTCGTGTGTACTTGACCCATCTCGTCCAACGATAGAATAAGTCTGCATTCTCCATCCGAGCACGCATTCGGCGACGGAAGAGCTGCATCTCTTGCCTGTGTTGTACGAAAGCGTAAAACGTTCGTACCAGTGTGCCATTCGTCATTAATGCCACAACTTGCCGTAGACGCTGCCTCAAAACAAGTTGTTCCTGGGTGAAGTCGTACCAGGAAGCCACAGCACGCGACAGATTACCATTCAAAAGTCTACCTATAAGCTTCCCTGAAATCTGGCGTAAGGCGACTGTATGCTCATGCTCTCGCTTCCATGCAAACCATGTTTTGTTCACGATACTGTTGGATAGCAGAGCAAGTGCCCGCTTCATTGCTTTTTTCCGCTCGATATAGTCTCGCCAGCCATTCCAAACGCACAATATATCGCGATGAACAAGTCTCCGAGCAATCTTCTTCGTTTTCTCTCGTAAATGCTTCTTTCGCTTTGCATTTTGGTTCCATTGACGAAATCCCCAGTGCAGCAGGCTCTATAGGCAATTAAAATACGTTAGAACGTGCGTACAATGGTTATTTATGCACCGTAGCGTTACCCCAGAAATAATAGAAAATGCAGCTTTCATGACAAAGCTCTTTTGTACTGAAGCAAATTGTTTCCATCGCCTCCAAACTAATTTCTTTACTGCATTGTATGATCGATCGACAAGAGGGCGTTGAACACTTGAGTTGTATGTTTCCAGATCTGCAACGTTTAAGAAAACAACGGAGAGTTTCCATTGACGTTCTTTGTCGTATGCTAACAATTCTCTCCAAGCGGACAACACTTTTGGCAGCGACTTGTATCGTAAGAAGTTCAAGACCTTACTCTTCACTTCTCGTTCTCTCAATATGTGCTTCCGCCAGGCATAGAAAATAGGACCTGCACGTCGCTCTGTGAAAAACTGTAATGCCTTGACAGAATGTAGATGATTCTTTGCTCTTATTCTCTCCATTTGCAAACGTTGGAACGCTGCTTTCCATTGAATAAAGCGAATCATGAGAATTCGGTTCGTCCAGAAACCAATTGCTCTACGAATTTTTCTAGACTCAATAATTCTACGCCAAAGACGCTGGAGTTTGACGACAAAGTTCACAAACTTCTGCTTATGTACAGTGTACGCTCTTCGAGCATAGTACCCTCTCCAAGTGCGTTGGATATCAATTACAGCGCAGAACTCATTCCATTCTCGCTGTTTGCGGTCTTTCGTGGTTGCCAAACGACGACGATAGCTTTGGTAAAAGTTCTGTATCCACGTAGCGGCGGCATTAAGTCGTCGATAAGCTGCCAGTTCCTTTTCCCGTGCACGCGCCTTCATCGCAACTTGTGGGTCAGACGAATGAAAACCAAAATATTTCATTTCTTCATCGTGAAGAACCTCAACACCGTAGCGAACTCTTTCATCTTTCTGGAGTATCTGGTCAAGTTGCTCGATGGTGATGGTCTTGCAGTCGTATATATTTAGACTGTAGAGATATTGACAGCATTGAAGGATCTTTCGAACACCAGTCGTAGAAATACCACAGCAGTAAGATAAATCTAGTACTTCTAACATTCGGCAACGAGGACCGATAGTTTCACAAACATAATCTGTGACTACGTTTTGAGGAAGATATTGCAAGTGCAACTCAGTCAATGTTGGTGGGAGTGTCTTCATACCTTTTGCAGAGATCTTAGAACAGCCTGAGAGATACAACTTTCGAAGCGATCTCATCACAAGTAACGGATATAATGCAAGATCATCGACGCCAATACATTCACGTAAGTCTAGCACCTGAAGCTTAAAGTTGTTTGTTGCAAGCATCGCCATGACCATGCGATTGACACCTGGTTGACGTCTTAGATATAGCTCTTCAACATTCTTACAGACACGCACGAGCTGGGCTAGTGTCGCGGGGGATATAGCTGAAGTAAAAGATATATCTAGGTAGCATAGCTGTTTGGAGCTAGAACCAATGATGGCAAGTACATGCGGGTCCGAAAGAGACTGGACGTTTTGCATCGCCAACCTCACGAAGGGCTGTCTAGAAACAGTTTGACTTTCGTGCAGGTACGATGTGGTGGGTGCAGCACTAAACAGATGCATTAAGCCGCTCACTGTCAAGTTGACACAACCAGATATGTCTAAATCCTCTAAATATTGCAGACACGCGATGGCTTTGACCCCTTTATCACATATTCCAGTACAACCAAATATGTTTAAACAAAGCAAGAGAGGACAAGCAGCCGCTATCCAACTGCACGTGAGACTGGTAAACTTGTAGCATCCAGAGATATCGATTCGGCGCAAGTTTTCGTAGCCTGGCAACTTTCGTTCCCCAAAGTACGCCGGTACAGTTGTAAGAAATTCTGTCGCTTCATCACTTAAGGACGTGCAGCCTGCCGCGTTTAATTCGATAAGCTCCTTCGGTTTAGTCGCGAGAAGCTGCCTCAATGTAGCGTTGGTGACTTTTACACAGCGTCGAAAGGATACAAGTCGAAGGTTGTGGCCATGAGTCTCCATCATTGGCTTCATAGAGCGGTCAGAAACACGATAACAGTCGTCGACGCGAATGGACCTTAGAAAGACCACGTTTGTCGTAATGACTTTTATGGCAGCATCCGTCAAAGCATCACACCCTCCAATATCGATAGAGTGGAGATTGTGAAAACTTGTCAGTATCTTTTTCACTAGACTGTCTGTGAGGTAGTCCAAGTCGCTCAGCACAAGCGTATCAATGTGAGGGCACTGCTGTGCAATGGCGACGAAAGCAGCTTTCTAATGTGCAGCTGGAAGTGAGAGAGATCAGCAAATACATGCACAAGTGTCAGCTTACGCTAAGATTCGTTGCATCCGATACGTTGAGTTCCCGCAGTCGAATGCATCGCTTAAGCAACCGTCGGTAATCTACACCATTGTCAGTATCCACCCATCTACGGCAACTCTATCATACACTCTTCTGCCATACCTTTAGCACAGCCAAGTGCTGGCAATCCTTTCAAAATAAGTTGAACGCATTCCTCCGAAAGATGTGCTGCAATCAACTCATCTACATCTCCCTGCTTACCTCCGATCAATGGAGTGTATACGCTCAAGTCAACCTTCTTGCGCGGTTGAAACGAGTATCTTTGATAGATAGCATTGACAAGGATTTCCGACGTGTCCCCAGCTTGCATCTTTTCCACTGCCACACCTCGGACGTTTCAACACCTACAGAAGTAATAAAACCGACTTATCGACGCCATAACTCGAAATCAAAGTGCTTTCATTCTCTTCCTACGTGAGCCTACAAGGGCACATTCAAGACTGCACTGCATCGTCCTTAACTGATGTGCGCGTTCACCAAAGACTGCGCGACACATTCGCCAGCAGACGTCTTGATCGGTTCGCCCTTGTACGTCGCGACCTTACCGTCATTCGTGAGTAGCAATGGCGCGCACTTTTCCCATACCTTCTGCTTCTTCATTTGCGCAGCCGACACTGGTTCTCCGCTCTCGGTGTCCACAAACACGCGCTCACCGACCTTGGCGTCGACTGGCGGCTCCACGAACTCCACCTGGTCGTGACTTTCGTTCGAAGCGCACAGGACCATACCGTGCGACTTGAATCCACCCAGCTTGGCTGGCTTGAGGTTCAGTAGCACGAGGACCTTGCGGCCTTGCATCTGTTCGAGCGAGTAGAATGGTCGTAGTCCAGACGCAATCGGCTTCGGTTCTTCCTCGCCGATATCAATCTCTTCACAGAAGAGCTTGTCGCTATCCGGGTGGTTCCACACCTTACTAATGACGCCAACACGAATGTCTAAGGACGCAAACAGCGGCAGCTCAGCCTTCTTCTCCTGCTTTTTGGCACTCACACCAGCCTTGGCCTTTTCCTTCTCTTCCGCCTTCTTCTTCTCTTCGTCCGTCAACACCTTCTGGAACAAGATCTCGCCCACTTCCACCGTCGCACCAACGTCGAGGTTATCAAAGTTCGGAGACAACTCTGGCAGTGTCTTTTGCTTGGCACTCAACTTGTTAAAGATCGTAGTAGACGTGTCTGGCATGAACGGGCACAAGTAGTGCGCCAAGATGTAGACAGCTTCGAGACACGTGCGTACGACGACGACTGGGCCTTGACTGTCCTTCATGTGCCACGGCGCCTTGTCCGTCAAGTACTTGTTCGTGTCCTTTAGACACTGCATTACAGCCGTCGCGAGATTCTGCGGCGAGTACTCTCGGAACGCCTGCTCTGCGTCTTTCTCCAGCTGCACAGGATCAAACGGACGGTCGACCTCGGTTACTTCTGGCACCTTTCCATCCGCGTACTTTTGCGTCAAGCTTACTGTGCGGTGCACGAGGTTACCAAGCGTATCGGCAAGCTCTGCGTTGTGCGTGTTCACGAGATCGTCTTCGCTGAATGGCATGTCATGTCCGAAGCGTGAGCATCGAGCCAAAAAGTAACGGAACGAGTCGAGACCGTACTTGTTCATCATGTCGTACGGGTCGACGATGTTCCCGAGACTTTTGCTCATCTTAGAGCCGTCCTTAGCGTTGACAAATCCATGGGCAAACACACGTTCAGGCAACGGAATACCGGTGCTGAGCAAGATGCATGGCCAAATGACCGAGTGGAACCACGAAATGTCCTTGCCAATCACGTGGACACTCGCTGGCCAGTATCTCGAACGAGCGTTGTCGGGGTATCCGAGCGCCGAAAGGTAGTTGGACAAGGCATCGAACCACACATACATGACGTGTTCAGGGTCATTCGGTAGCGGAATACCGTGGTTAAAGGTCGTGCGAGAGCAAGACAGGTCTTGCAACGGCTCTTCGAGACGTCGGAGGATCTCCTGACGACGCACTTCTGGCTGCAAAAAGTTCGGGTGCGTTTCAAAGTGACGAACGAGCTGGTCCTGGTATCTGGACATGCGGAAGAAGTACGACTTTTCCTGCATCTTCTTAAACGGAGTACCAGAGGCAGGGTCCTTGTAGTCCGTCTGCTTGGCTTCGGTCTCCGTCACGAACGTTTCTTCACGCACATTGTACCATCCTTCGTACTCGCCGAGGTAGATATCTCCACGGTCCAACGCACGTTGGAATAGCCACTGGGCAAACGTCTTATGACGGTCGCTCGTGGTACGAATGAAGTCGTCATTGGACAGGTTCAGGTCCTTCGCGAGCTGTTGGAAGACACCAGCGTACTTGTCACAGATCTCGATGGGTTTCATACCAGCAGCTTCAGCCGTCTGCGCCACCTTTTGACCGTGTTCGTCCGTACCGGTGAGGAAAAAGACATCTCGGCCACACACGCGATGATATCTACTGATGACATCCGACAAGACGTTCTCATAGGCATGACCCATGTGCGGGTATCCATTCGTGTAGTGGATAGCAGTCGTGAGGTAGAACTTTTCCGGCTCACTCGCATGTTTACGACGCTCTTGCTGCAAAAGCGTCTCGAGCTCCCGAATCCGATCATCCTTGACCTTATTCGAAGTTTCCAATTGACTCATACGTTGTGTCAACGATACGGTAGCACTAGTCTCTTCCATTTAAGCGTTTCAAATTGAAATGTGTTGCAATCGGAAGTGAAAGAAGAGAGGAGGAGTAGCTTAGTCACCACACGATTCTGCGGCGGACTTCCTCGAGATGATATCGTACCCATTCATCATATCAGGTACAACATATTGAACACGGTACATTTGCAACAATTAACAGCTATATGTGCCATGGACTTCCCGCCGAAAGCGTAGTATCAAGTGCGTGGACAAGAGCGATTATATGGAAGAAAGAGCCTCGTGGAGTAGTAGTATGGATACTGCACGAGGCGAGGGAAGTGCTCGGTATCATGACGACTCGTATGATGCCGATGGGTACGTTGGGTCGGCACTTGATCAACTGCATGCCGAGCAAAAAGGCACGATTGAAGCATTGTCATCTCAAATTGAGTTCTATCGACAACGAGAGGAACGGTTTAAGACTGAGGTTGATACATTACAGCAGTACCTTGCAAATGTCGAGGATGGTCATCAAACGGCAGCTTCAGTGGCAGAATTGGCGCATGAAAATCGATCGTTAGGAGACCAAGTGGATGCACTGAAGCGACAGCAGTCTCGCTGGACGCAAGAACAGACACAAGTGCAGCAGCAGAATCGAGAACTTCGATCTCAATTAAGTCGCTTCTCACAGGCAGTGGAGCAAATGGAGCTCAAGCTGCAACGAGAAGTTACAGAAGGACAGAATCGTAGTCTCAGCCTCGAGCAGGAGCTCCAACAAAAGACCGCAACGATTGACCAGCTTACATCAGACAAGAGTCAGTTGGAAAAGCGGTTGGAACAGATTCAACATCTAGAAGAGAAGAATGCCAAGCTCCAATCTGAAATCGAGTCTTTAATAAGTGGGAAGCAAGAGCTAGAGCAGCAGAATGCCTCTTTGTCGTCGCAATTATCTTCCAACAAGACAGTTCAAGATCAAGTGACATCGTTAGAGTCTCAATTGACACAGAGTCAGGAGAAAATCTCTTTACTCCAATCGTCTCTGGAAGATAAAAACGATCAATTGTCTTCTCTTCGTGATACGCTTCAGTCGAAAGATACTGATAAAGAGACTGTCGAAGCACAATTAAGCCAGTGTCAACGTGATAAAGAGACGCTCGAATCTCAATTGGAAGTTGCGCAGGAGGAAATAAATAAAATGACACACAAAGTCTCTAGTCGAGACACGAGTATCGTCGTCTCGACGCTCAAGTCTGAAATGACTGGCTTAAAAGAACGTTTACGACAGGAATATCAGGCGGAAAAGACCTTGTTAGAAGACGAGAACAAGAGTTTAAAAGCGCAGATGACAACAATCGAAAAGCGTGCACATGAGAAAGAGACGCTCGTGGAAAAGCTCCAATATCAGCTCTTGGAAAAAGAATTTGAAGAACGAGAGAATGGGTCAGCGTTAGCACAGACGAAACGTCGGGAACAGCAGTTGGAAAGAGAGCTCGAACGAATGCAACAGAGATACCAGGAGCTCCAGGATTGTCGCTCATCACTCACAGACACTCTCCACTCTGGTTTCCACGCTCTACTAAATGATGAACAGCATGCTTCTTCTGCCATACGAGAGCTAGAGCAGCTTCAATCTCAACTCCAGTCGCTCCAAGACATAAATGCAAGCTTGAAGAGTCGTCTGCAGGAAGCAGAAGAGGCAAAGGAGCAAGTTGTAAAGGAGTCGGAAGTATCAAGTTCGAGGTTGAATGCTCGGATCAGCGACTTGTGGGGTCAATTGCAGAGACAAGAGCAGCTAGTGTCGAGTCTTCAGCAAGAGCAGAGTCAGCACTCTGTCCTCTACCACGAGAAGCAGACACTTGAATCGAAACTGGAGGACGCAGAGAAGACAAAGGAGCAGGCTGTTGCAGACGAACACAGACGCTGTGAGCTTCTCTTTAACGAACTAAAGGAAGCAAGGGATCAGATCCAGGATCTCGAGACGCGTGTATCGGAAGCACAGGATGAACGCAAGCGACGGGATGAAGCAGTCGAAGCATCACAAGTGCTGGTGCAGCAGAAGGACGAAGAGATTGCGTCTTGTAAGGAAGAAGAGGAACGTCTATCGAATCGGATACGATCTTTAGAGTCTGAATTGGAGCAAGTGCAGTCGAGACTCGTGTCCGGACAAGAAGCGCGGTCTAATCGAGAGAAGAAGCTCGAGGCAGAACGAAAGCAATTGGAAAAGGATGTCCAGCAGCTTGTGCATCGGATTGAGAATGCTGGTGAACGCAACTTGGAACTTGGAGAGAAGATCATTGCTCTCGTGCATCAGTCCAAGGAAGATCAGAACGAACGACTAGCTCTGTCGACACAGCTCCAGTCGTATCGAAAGAAACTGCGTCGATACGAAAGTGGACGCTCGAGCTCCTTGTCATCTTCTACATCGTCTTCTGGTAGTGATAGTATGGAATCTCTCGTCGAGCTCAAGCGGCGACTGCATAAGGCGAAGAAGGTAGTCAAGGGAAAAGAGGAGGAGGTGAAACGAGTGCAGGAAGAGCTACGACAGGTGCTGGAGGATAAACAAGAGGTAGAAGGACAGAAGTCAGAGCTCGCGAATCGAGTGCAATTGCTTTTGAATGCCCAGAAGCAGATGCAGTCGACGGCAGAGGATCATACGAGTGGTCTTGTGCGTGAAATCGAGAGCTTGCAAGCGCAGTTGGAGAGCGAACGAGATAAATCGAATGCACTTGTGCAGAATGAACGAAGGTTGACGAGGGAAGTACAGGAGAAGCGCAGTGATATTTCAAAGCTAAAAAAGTCCCTTGCTGGTTTAAAGAGACAGGAACAGACCAAGCTTAGTGTCGATACAACCGTGACGAGTCCATCGAGCACCGAGTCAACGCCGACGTTGGAACAACATCGAGTGTCTCCTGCACGAGAACTTGACCAGCTTTTATCCAACTTGGAACGTATTTCCGAGTACAGTCGTACGAGGCAAGAGTCGTCAGCATAGTTTTCATCCATCGTTTTGATCGCGTACAAATATATCAAAGTACATGTTGTCTCCATGTCATGGTAGATAGAGCCGTTAGCTTCTGATCCTTGCGTACGTCTCTTGGGGATTTTCTGTCGCGCTTTGTATGGGAACAGGGCACAAGTGGGTGCCGCCGTTACTATCTTCGATCGGTCGTAAATAGCGCAATAGATCGTGCTGGATTCTATAGCTCACAACACAATAGGCAGGAGACAATCATGAGCGGAGATTGGATGCATGAACAAGCGGCTGAGTACCAGGATTTGGTCGGAAGTTTCGTCGAGTCTGTCGTCGATAGCGAGACGGATGAAATGATCGAGTATCAGCTCATTTGGGAAGGAGGTGACTTGGGCGTCGCTCTCACGACGTTTGAGAACGGCGAAGGTGTCGCCGTGAGCCGTGTTACTGGCAAGGGATTCCCATTTGGCATCAAGAACGTTGGACCAGGTGACCATCTCCTGTCCATCAATCTCCGAGATTTTTCCAAACTCGCACTCGATCAAGTCGTCCAGTATCTACAAGAATGTGACCTCCCAGCCACATTACGTTTCCATAAACTATCGCCCGACACGGACAAAACGCCACCACCGGCACCTCAGCACACTCGACAGAGCCACTTTGTCATTACGAGTGATGGACCGACGAGTCCGTCCGGCTCGAAACCACCACCAGGTGATACTCGTCGATCCACGCAGACGAAAAAGTCGGGGAGTGCCAATTGGACGACCAACTCCCAAGCAGGATCACAACGAGGTTCCACTAGAAGCTCCCAACGTAGCTCCACGCGAGCGTCGACCCAAAACAAGTCGGCTGGAAACTCTGCGATGGCCAAGCCAAGTGACCAGATGCATAAGGACATGGAGCAAGCTCTAAAAGAGACAGAGGAAGAGTCTTTCGAGGAAGAAGCTCCTGCGCCAGGCAACCGAGTGGAAAGCTATAGCGGTAGCCCAGTCTTGTCGGAACAAGCGTCCGAGAAACCCACGACGTCTTTCAACTTGGACAAGCTTACGATCGAAGAACATGACGAAGACATGCCACACCAAGTATCTGAAATGTCGGTGGAAGACACGGCAGACTTGGTCGGCATGGAGGAAAGCTCGGCCAGTCGCAACTCGCTTGTGGATGCGAGAGAGGCTGCCGGACCACAGGTCGTGTACGAAGATTCGGAGGACTCACGAAGCTCGGAGGGACGTGATTCATCTCTCGTCCTTCCAACTGTTCCGACGGAATTGAAGAGCGAAGTCAAGGCTGCGTTGAAACCCAGCGACGTGTCTGCTGAAAACGACATTGAAGGAAGCGATAGTGAATCCGAAGTCTCTTCGGCCGGTATGTCGAAATGGGTGCGTAGTAGCGTCCCGGAGCAATCGTTCCCACGTGAGAGCGGCGAGTCCGATACATCGTCCATCCCTCCGACTTATCCACAAGAATCTTTCCAGAGCGATAGCGTCGAGTCGGACGTTTCTTCACTCCCGAATGAACGACCGACGGTCCAGAAACCTCGAGACAAGCAACGCACGGAGGTAGATAAGTCTCCGGAGCATTCGCCTTCGCAAGATCGACTTCGAAAGCAGAGTTCTGGCGTCGCGATGCTTGGAAACTACTCGATTGAAACGGAATCCGTCCCTGTTCTCCCAGAGGAATCCGAGGCAGGTGGCATTGGTGTCGTAGATGACCTCACACAGGCCAAGAGTCCGGAAGTATCACCTACAAACTCGAATGTCCCGAAGGAATCCATTCGCATGACGATGGAAAACACGAATGAACCGATGATGCAGAGTCAGCCATTGGACGAAGTCCATGCGATGTGTCAGAAAGGAAACCTGAGAGGCGTGGTGCAGCATATCAAGGTGCATGGCACGGACGCATTGGCGGAACGAGAACCCAACCACGGACAAAGTGGACTCCACTTGGCTGCCAAGAGTGGAAACGTTCAGCTCGTCAAGTACATTGTCGACCACTACCAACCACTAGAAGATCTCTTGACCATGGTGGATGATAAAGGGAACACAGTGGTGCACTTTGCAGCAACCAAGAAGCCTGCGATGGTCCACTGCTTGTTGGAGTCTGGTGCCAATGCTAACGTCAAGAACTCGCGCAGATTCACTCCATTGATCATTAGTGTCATCACGAACAAAGACGATAACGTCCTCATCCCGCGCATGCTGCTTAAGTTCGGCGCGAACCCCAATGACTTGCATGACGGACAGACTGTCATCCACACCGCGTTAGATCGTGGTCTGCTAAAGACTGCTGGTGCGCTCTTGCGTGCTGGTGCGAAACTCGACGTGGAGGATTCGGAAGGACGCAATGTCTTTGAAAAGTTGAATCGAAAGTCTACGCGAGTGCTCTTGGAGCACGTGTACTACCCGCCGACGTTCATTTCTGAGAAGGAACGAACGAACTGCATGATGTGTCAGAAGAAATTCAAATTTGGCACGCGCAAGGCAAATTGCACACATTGTGGTCGCGTACTCTGCCATGACTGCTGTGCCTTGACCGTGGAGCTGTACAAGTTCCCGATGGGATTCCCAGGCCGGATCCGACGTGGACATGCGAATCATGAGAAGAAGTTAGTGTGCAAGACGTGCTTTGGCATCTTTAAAGAGCGTGAGGGCGAGCCGGAGAAGAAGGAGAGCCGCTTCATTAACCGTGTGATCGGGATCGAGTGGGACGAAGTTAACCCGGAGAAGCTGCAGGCTCCACGCTCGGCTGCTCGTCGCGGAGGCACCGGATCGTAGATTTCTTTTGTACTCTTTTTCTTAGACGAAGTCCTGTGACGAGTCTGACATTGTAGCCACTTGACAGTCGTCTCGTCGCAAATCAACTTTCTTGCTTGTACTCTCTTTCCATCCGTCCACATTGATTTTACAATTTACGTCTACTGGTACTTGTCTGGGAAAAGTCTATGACGACAGAAGAGAGCTATGCGCGAAGTATGTGCAACTTACGTCCATCAAGGCTGTAATGCTGTCCTACAATCAAACAGCACGAGGTTCAGACATGTTTCTTATTCTCGATTGGTAGAAAATCATAATGAGCCAATAGGATTGGTTGAAAGCTATTCGCGCGCGTCGACTTGGAAAGAGACCGAAAGAATATTCAGTCTCGTACTTTGTGCTCGGTGCCAACGACGTCGCGTCCTCGCTCCGGTAGCTGACTCCATTTTCACATCCATCCCACAAGAGAAAGAGAGATGGCACCACACAGCGATTTGGCAGGAGACGTCTGCGTCGAAGAGACCATGCCGACGCCGCAGCTCGACGCCACTGTCGACGTCACGGCACCAACGACGTCCATTACCAAGTCGGACGAAAAAGGAAATGGCGTCGTACTCTTCTTTGACTGGGGTATGTCTGCCTTTTCAGCATTTTCTTTCGCACATATTAATAAAACTCTCTTCAGATGACACGATTATGGCATCCACTGCCGTCGCCCAACGAGGCTTGTGCCCAAAGTTTGTCAACGAGAAGCCGGACATTCCATCCGACGTCTCTGCAGCACTTGCGGATCTAGAAGACTCCGTCCTCCTACTATTGGAGAAGGCACTCTCGTACGGTCGCGTCGTCATCGTGACTGCCGCTGAGGCTGGGTGGGTCGAACTCTCCGCCTCGCTCTTCATGCCTCGTGTTGTTCCGATGCTACACACCCAACTAAAGGTCGTGTCTGCTCGTACAACCTATGAGGGTGCACACCCCGACTCTCCTCGCCAATGGAAAATCGAGGCTTTTAACCACGAAGTCTTCCCGTCTTCGTCCGACAGCGAGACGGACATAACGGCGGACATTGACACGGTCGTCCCGCGTCATGTCATCTCCCTCGGAGACGGCCCGACGGAACGTGAAGCGCTGATCAACGTGAAGATGCAGGCTCTCGACGCCTGCCATGGCAAATCGATGAAATTTATCGCTCACCCGCAAATCCATGAATTGAAGCTCGAGGTGGAGCTCATGCTTGCCAACTTGGACCACTTGTGTACGCATGAAGGCGACTTGGATCTCCAGATTACGTGGGACATGCTTGCCAATGGAGCTTGCTGAAAGCTCCTTTTGGATAGAAACAACTTATGACCTTGTGATACTACAAACGGACGTGTCCGATATTTTTCATTTTTTTGCATGCTTGGAGGTAGATTGAAACGAATAAAAAAGAGATTTAGATTTTGACCCAAGTGTCTGTTGCTAGTCGGCGTAGAACCCAAAGACGATGCAAGTGCCCCAGATATGTTGCTAGACAAGTATGAGTATGGGGAGGAGATAGTGGGGCGAAAGTAGTGATACACTATTGAATTCCGCGGACGCGTGGTTGTCATGGTCGGTGTCCCATAGGCATCGAGAAGTGATACGCACGTCCTCCATCTTGTGCTGCCCGACAAACGCTTGGACAACAATCTTGTACCGAGGAAAATGGCATTCGTTCTCGATACGACCTTTGACTTGATCAGCTATGGTACAGCACCAGACCTTGCTTTCCTCTTCATCATACTCTTTTCCATCTAATTCGGCCTGCAGACAATCGGAAATGATTCGACAAACTTTCTTCGGACGAAAGCTACATACAAGATCAATTCCAATTCTCTTGTCATGTGTTTAAAAACCATTCACCATTCATCTTCCGTCGGCACCATGATATACGTCGGCATGACTACATCGATCACTTGTCCGCGTCCTCCATGCTCTGATTCGGACATGCTAACGTCGAGTCGGTGCGTCCCTTCAGACTAAACTGGTCGAAATAGGAAAACGGAGCTAAAGAAAAAGAAAAGAGCAAAAAGACACTTGATTTTGCTTCCTTCTTTATCAACTTCTTAGTGGCCCTGCAGCGCAGTGACCATGGCCTGGTACGTGTCGAAGCCGATCTGAGCCTCCGTCTTTTCAGGAGAGCCTTCCGCAGCGCTGCTCAGCTGCTGACGGTACTTGTTCAGTCCAGCCTCGGCAGCTTCCCGGTCGAGGTCCTCGAGCTTGACGCACTCGACGCACGCAATGTCCGTCACCGAGTTCTCGTGCGTGAGGGCGAAACCGCCGGCGGTGAAGAAGGACTCAACTTCCGTCTCACGCTTGTGGTGGACCTTGATCACACCAGGCTTGAGCTGGCCAATGACGGGCGAGTGGCCGGCAGTGACACCGTATTCACCGGCCTGGCCTGGAATCTGGACGAGATCCACCTGCTCTTCCTTGAAGAAGGCCTCGTACGGCGTGCTAAGGTTCAACGTGACCTTGGTGGCATCAGCAGCGGCTGGGGCGCCTTCCGCGGCCGATAGACGAGCGCTCGTGTGGAGCGCGCGGGCAGCAATGCGACGAGTACTCGAAGCTAGCATGTTAATTGCGTTTTCCTCCCGTGCTTTGTGTGGATGTGAGGACGAAATTTAGAGTGTCACAAGTCCGGACAGTTTGCTGTTTGTTGATATTATACTTGTACGAACACTTTACAAGTCGTATGAGCGACATCCAAATAGAGGTGGTGGGAAGGTCGCTTGGAAAGAGTACTATGGCAGATGATGTGCCTGATCTGTGCCTATCTGGCATCGTCTCAGATGACCGCACCCGCCATTCACTTCTGCTCGCCATAAACGCTTCGACTACCTGCCGTGCATCTGCCCATCGCGCATAAAGCAACTTGTCACTATGGGAGGAAAAGCAAAGATGAAGAAGCATACTGCTGGTGAGCTCAAGGCGAAGCTTGATGCCCAGAGGAACATGGGCGGTGGCAAATCTGGCGCTGATAACCGTAAGGTGGCGAAAATGAACTTTACGTGCGAAGTCTGCATGAGCTCCATGCCTGACATTAAGAGTCTGGAGGTATATTTGATGTTGTAGAGGATGTACATGGCCTGGTATTAATATTACGACTTGAACAGGCACACTACTCGAACAAGCACCCAAAGGTGAGCTTCGACAAGGACGCATTCGTTGCCAAGGCCGAGGCAGCCCGTGCTGCAAGTCAGAACAAAGTGACTGGAACCCACCACAATGGTGGTCGCAAGTAGAAATAGCATACTTGTTGCATTCTAGGTACTTGGAATACACGTTTTCAAATTGATTTGCATAAAATGCTTTTGCTGGTCGTGCTGTCTCCCGTGCTTGTCGCGTGAATGTAGATGCACTAGGTAGCTGGTAAGACGCTCAACGAGCGAGGTTTTGTGGTTCTTGGTTGGCGGATTACGTGGGTAATGGCGCAGTCTGCAACATCCTTGTTTTCTCAGATAAAACTAGATCGCACTCGGAGATGGCTGGTAGATGCAAGTTAGTGCGTTACCAAGATAGGACTCGCACTACTTGCGCTAAAGCAGCAGGTAGGTAGTAAAGGCCGAAAATATAGCTAAGAGTTCTCTGTTATATCTTCTTTCTTGGTAGCGATTTCTGTTCAGGGGCGAATGTACAGCTTCTACTGCTCTTGATATGACAAACAGTTTACTCCTTTTATGCTTCTTCGGGGAGGCATATCGATAACAAGTTGAAGACCATGCTAACGACTCAGTAGCCGGTCTCCAGTTCTGACTTTATGTTAGGCTGTATCCATAGCACAAATCTATCGTCGTTGTGCGATATATCGAATGACTTGATGCAATTGGTACTTAAACAGTACGAGCGTGCTACTTAAAGTACCCGTCTACTTCGAGTCGGGCATGTAGTGCTGAATGCCATACACAAGATGTTACATCGCTCTTATCTGTAAACGCACATGCCTAAAAGCATTACGACTTCATTCGCACGAGGAAACACCACAAGAAATCCCTTATCATTCATGTAAGCAATGCAGTCATCAGCCTTCTAGGTCAACTCCATTGCGTCATGGCATACCGAGTGGTGCATAGGCACTAGTACATTTATACAACTCGCACGTCCGAGCTTCCACTCCTTTAAGTTGTTTTTCTAAAACCTCTACGATCTACTTCATACCGTCATCAGTAACTTGAAGTCTACCTCTTCACATGCACTCAAGTCAGACTTGCGCTACGTCTGATTACAAAATTATGTACCAAATGTCCATCGACGCTACTTCAAACATAATACAATTCTCCTCGGAAGCCATGAAGCTCGTGCCCGGAAGTGACGCTGCGCCATTAACAGTGAACGAGTACGAAGAGTATGCGGAAGAGCACCTTCCAAAGAATGCATTCGACTACTATTCATCTGGGGCCGATGCAGAGTACTCTCTCCGTGAAAATCGAAACGCTTTCACACGCCTCACGCTCTACCCACGCGTCCTGCGTGACGTGTCCAACATGGACATCACGACGACAGTCTTGGGGAAGCGAATTGAATCCCCTATCTGCATCGCACCCACTGCCATGCAGCGTATGGCTCACCCGGATGGTGAAGAAGCCACTGCTCGAGCTGCTGCCAAAGCCAACACGTGCATGATCCTCTCGACGCTTACGACGACAAACATCGAAGTACGCTTCCCTCATCACCATCCTATTAATAGTGTACTAAGTAGCAAGTAGGATGTTGGCAAAGCGAATGGAAATGGACTCCGATGGTACCAGCTCTACGTCTTTAAAGACCGAGGTACGTCTCTACCTAGCTCTACTCAGATCCATGGCTCATACCACTGGTAGAAATTACGAGAAACTTGGTCCGTCGAGCGGAGAAAGCTGGTTACAGTGCCATCGTCTTGACAGTAGACACACCAAAGCTCGGGCAGCGCGAACAGGACGTTCGAAACCGATTCAAGCTCCCGCCCCACTTGAGCCTGGCCAACTTTGCCAAGGAAGGTGGAAAGCATGCCCACGGTGTGACGAGCGAAGAAGACTCGGGATTGGCGCATTACGTCAGCGAGCTCTTTGACTTGACGTTGAATTGGAAGGATGTCCAGTGGCTCAAGAGCATCACGAACCTTCCCATCGTCGTCAAAGGTGTCCTCAGTCCAGAGGACGCTGCCATCGCTGCTGACTTGGGTTGCGATGCCGTCTTGGTGTCGAATCATGGCGCTCGACAGCTAGATGGCGTGCCTTCTACCATTGAAGCCTTGCCTGCCATCGTCCAAGCCGTAAACGGACGGGCGGAAGTGTACATGGATGGTGGCGTACGCCGTGGCACAGACGTCTTCAAGGCCTTGGCGTTGGGTGCGAGAGCCGTATTCCTCGGTCGTCCAGTGCTGTGGGGTCTCACTCACAACGTAATTGCTTGTCTATTGCAATATACTATTGTCTCGATGCCTAATGAAAAGATAGGGCGAAGGCGGTGTGTCGAGAGTGCTGGAGATTATCAACAAGGAGCTCAAGCAAGCGATGCTCTTTGCTGGCACGGCTCGTCTGGAAGATATCAAGTATGTCATATTATTACAAAGACTGTTTCTATTATTTATCGATATCAATAGGCCAGAGTACGTTCGCCATCAGATGCAATCGCGAATGTAAGATCGCTTGGAATCAATCGAGTTAAATGCTGCTGTTCCAGTCTTGTACCGTTTTGTTTTATCCAATCCTCCTTTGTCTTTTATAATATCTGCCAATCAACATATCTTTTGGACACAAATCTTGACAAGAAATCATCCGACAGCTTCTTGTGCTATTCTCAGCGCCTTTGTCTTCGTTCGTATGGAAGGGAAGCAACTAAAGAACTGGATTCTGGATGAAAAGTTAGGATCGGGAGCGTGTAGTGACGTGTATGCAGGTATATTGATTTTTGATACCGCGTAGAGGGGCTTATGATACAAACTTGAGGTTAGTCCATTCTGCAGACCCTTTGCCAAAGAGCGTTCAATGCTCTGAATTTGTCATGAAAGTATCTCCTTTACCTGACATTCCAGCTCGAGCAAATAAGAGTAAGAAACGAAAGAAGACGGCGGTGGAACGCAACGCTGACGCTTTATACGCTGAACACCTCTTGTACCAAACGCACCTACGTGAGCACCGTGGCTTACCATACCTACCTCCAAATGCCTACGGAGAAGACCAGGTACAAATTTACTCTTCGTATTTAAGACGAAAGGTATATTAACGGTGTTGTATGCAGGGATACCGCTTCTTTGTCATGCAACGACTTGGAAGAACGCTGGAAGATGTTGTCCAAGAGCATGGCCCCGTCCCCTCTTCCACCGCAGCTCAAGTCGGACTAGACCTCGTATATAATCTTTTATGTATATCTCAGCCGCTCATGACACTAATGATTAGCATACTATAGCTTGAAACGCTGCAGCATATCCACTCCAAAAACATTGTCTACGTAGACATCAAGCCTGATAACTTTATGTTAGACCTGGACAACGAAAGCAAAGTACATTTCCTATTCATAATAGCTAAGCACAAAAGTAAACCATGCGCTAGGTCTATTTTGTAGACTTTGGTATATCCGATCGATACGTGACGCCAACAGGTCAGCACAAAGCCTTTAAGACATCTAACATTGTCGGGACACCCACCTTCCTCAGCCACCACTGCCATCAAGGCGCAGGTATCTTCACTTAGCATCTTGTAATCTTTACAGACCTAACAAGTTATCAGGTGCTAGTCGTCGAGATGACGTAGAAGCACTTCTGTACGTCCTCATCTACCTCATGCGAGGCAACCTTCCATGGCAAGACGCTACAAGCGATGCAAAGGGAGCCAAAGCCAAGGCTGACACGTCTCCCTCCGACCTCTGTGCCGACCTGCCATCACAGTGGAGTCAGATGCTAGAGCAGGCACGCGCGTGTGACTTTGAAGATCGACCTGATTACGAATACTACACGACTCAATTGAAAAAATTGGGAGCGAAAGAAAAGAATAAGAAGCCATTAGAGTTTGGTACGAAGACAGGAAAGGCAAGCAAGAGGAGTGTCCACGAGCCATTGGGCAAGAAAAAGGCAAAGGCACCACTGAAGAAAGAAGAGAGTCCGAAGGAAAATGAAATTTCGGAGAAAGAAAAGAATTCGAAGAAAGCAACGAGACCCAAGCGATCGACGCGAAAGGTGAAAAAGGAGGATGAGAAAGTAGTGGAAAAAGACCAACCTATTGCAACTCGATCATCAGCACGGATTAAGAAAGAGACACATGATTTGGAAGATGACGCTCCGTCCATTGCGAAAGAGTCTGGACCTTACCGTCGACAACAGGCTGCTCAAAGAGCAGTCGCTGGCGCCGTAGCCGCCAGTGCCGCAGCGAAACGCGCGGAAAGAGGACATAAGAGTTAGATGGAGGGCAGCTAGTCTAGATACAAGTACTTCTAGGTAGCTGATAACATCAACCAATGCATGTAGCTCTTGTCATTTCATCCAGGAGCATCTACTTCGACCTCACTACAATATTTCCTCATAAAACTCTATGTCTTTATTTCTGATAATCACATTCGATCTACCAGGTGATCAACAATCATGATGTCAAATCAGCCGAACTGTGATGGATATCAGCGCTCTTGGTCAAGGCTTTAAGCGCTTTGGCGTGCCACTTGTGCTTGCATTCTACCTGCATAGGACCCTACGTTTATATCGACAGCAAAAGCACCATTTGCAGCTTGGAAATGCTGCACCACCGTCGTCTCTACAGCTCCGATGGCTAGCATTTCGACATACGTTGTTCGGACAATTCCTGGCAGCTTGTGAATTCCTCATGGTGTTTGCTAAACCACGACTGACATCTCGCATCGCTCGCCTTTTAGTTTGGAAAGAAGCGGGTACGAGAGCTGGTGTACGCTACGGTGTCCACAATCGTTTAAAAATGGACATTTATGGTGTCCATTCGAGTGAACAGAAGAAGCCTGTCCTTGTGTTTATTCATGGTGGAGGGTGGTCATTTGGACATCGATGGCAGTATGGACTCGTAGGGGAATACTTAGCCTCTAAATTGGACATTGTCGTCGCTGTCCTCGATTATCAGACGTACCCGAGTGGATACATTGACGATATGATCCAAAACACAGAGGACGCTGTATGTCTCTGTCGTGCATAGTGCATATAAGCAATTCATTAACTGGTTGTATCTATTTAGATCCAATGGATTGCTACGAATGTACATTTGTATGGAGGTGATGCGGAAAAGATATACGTCAGTGGCCATTCCTCTGGTACGTACAAGCCAGACACCCATGTAAGAAGTCACTTGACACGCCTGACGATTTATAGGTGCACATGTTGGAGCGCTCACATTAATCAGGTCAGCTATAACCAGCGTGGACACTTCGCAAGCATCCACTTCGGTACACAGACACCTTAATGCACTACCAGCCAGCATACTCATCCTCCAAGTGGAATGATAGACGGAAGAGAGGCCAGTTGCAAGTATCGTGAAGGGGTTCATTGGTGCTGCTGGCGTGTATGATATCAATGACCACTACATTTTCGAGAGCAAACGTGATGCTGGACCAATCCAAGGTATACCCAGCCTGCTCTTATCTCCAACTTCCATTGGACATATCACGCTTACACCTTCATCTAGTCCACGAGGTCTCTGGTATGAAGCCAACGATGCTCGGACCAAGCAACTTTGCCAAGTGCAGTCCCACCCACATCATTCGGGAGTCAGCGGACATAGGTATATTCACCCTTTAACCTCCATTGTCATCCGACTGACCTGTGATCTAGACTACACGCTTCCGCCGTTCCACCTCATCCATGGCACAGCAGACACTGTGCGTATACTACCTGTCCTGTGCATTTGATTCAAACTTCTCATCCTTATCCTGTAGGTGGTTCCACACTCATCTTCTGTCAAGTTTGCAGAGGCACTCGTACGTCATGCCCTGCACTATTCATCCAACTTTTCATGTATATATACAAATGTTTATTTGTTGTAGAAAAAAGCAAACAAGTCTGTGGAAATTGTTGAGGTCGATGATTGCTCCCATCCGGATGTCGTCTTTGCCATGATGGGGGATCGAGTACCAGCCCACGGCATGGTTGTCGATGCCATTCGCCACGCTATCATCTAAAATACTGCTCATACCCTTCCAAGTTGTGCGAATACAACTCTCTCGCGATATCCATATCCCGCTTCTTCTCTCTTGCCTCCGTCTTCTTTCGCTGCTTCTTCGTAACATGATGCTTCAGATCATCCTTTTGTTTCCGTTTCGCACCGCTTATACATACCGTTGGATGTGTGATTCGAGCGTGTTTGGAAGTGGAGACGATGCCTAGGCCAGTTCTGTCGTTCTTGTAGACAGTTGCAATCGGTTCCATGCGACCTCTTCCATCCACACCCAGTCCAGTGTCTTCATTCCATCCCAAGTTCTGAAGCAATTGATACCCACGATTCGATGCTGGCAGCCATATTTTATTGCTCTTTGTAGGTGCGTCGGAAGTGGCGAATAAATGTGCAGTAGACTGATCGTGTGTCTGACTGCTATCGTCATTCACGTAGACTTTGCATGCAGGACAGAAGTACATGTTCGACTTCCAATGCGATGGTATAGGATACTGCGAACGATTGGCGAATATGAGAAAGGAAGAAGGTTGATTGGAAGAAATTAGCGCAAGGTCTGGCAGGCTTGGTCGATGGTAGCGAAGGACGTACGTAGGTCTACTTGGTGGAGGAGGACTACCAGATAGCCAAATGGAAACTTTTCGACAATGAGCTCTTGACCGGATCTATTTGTGGTCGCACAGATACTTGAATTGGTAGTCGAAACGATGTAGAACGTCGTATCTCGGATTTGAATAGATGAGGAGGAGGATGCAGTTATATCCAATTGCTCATCGTCGGGACGCTCCGCGCGTATGTGTTGATGAGAGAATGCTGTAAAAATTTCTTGAAACTGCTTCGTGTCAAAGTCGTCAATGTCCGAAAAGTATTCTTGTGCATACGCCACGATGCCGTGGTCATCGATAAAGCAATAGTCTTTCGAGATCGAAGCAGGTACGATAGACTGGATAAAGTGGCTCCATTCCCGTTGATGGCGACTCATACTTGATACTCTAGATGAAAACTTTTAATATGAGATGGATTTAAGGCGTTAAACTACGTATCTAACTGCTGTTGAAATGCTTCTACCAAAGCTTGGAAATGAGCTACAGACGGAGCATTCTTGTAGCGCTTTGTGCCTTGTCGTAATGCATTAAGGTCAACATTGACTTGTTTGTTCAAAAATAGCTTTTGCATACGTGGAGAGCTCAGGAACTACTCATCCATGTCATTTTTGTAATTCGAAACGTCTTGTGGAAACGACGTACCTGACACACTTGAGTGACGTTCTTTGGTTTACTTGTTAAGCTGCATTTTTCAAAATCGATAAATGTACACGAAAGCCTTGTAGTGGACGCTTGGTCCGTAGTGGTGCTGATTAATATATGTCGATGTGGATGAGTCATCTCGGCTTTATTGATGCCCATGCTGTCTAACAAAAAGCACTACGGCAGCAATTAATACGAGAAGCGAACGTCATTGGAATATGAGCAGGTACCTGTGCAAGGATCTCTCCTATCAACCACAACACTTGAGCTGTCGTCGTTTCTTCTAGTACACAAAACTCTACCGCATTCCACCCATCGATGCGTTCACATATAAACCATCCATCCCCTGCTTCTATCAGTAGAGCTCCGATGCCATAATCATTGAGACGATTGAGCCATTGCGCTTCTGCACCAATGGCAGCTCCAGGATGCTTATTCTGATCATCTTCCGCTGCGCATTTAATGACGACATTTGCATGACTAGGGACGTGCGTGGCGGCGTATAGAACTCCTCGCTTTCCACGAGCAAAGAACGTCAGGTCCGATAATTGACCATCGAGAAACTGATGGAGACTAGAGTCTGCTTCACTGGACTCACTATGCCTTCGTTTTCGAATGTATGGTCGAGTTAATCGTTGGATGTGCTCGTCCGCTAGCTTCCACTGCTTCCATCTCGTGAGATGTTGTGAGCTTGGCTCACTCACTTTGCTAGTAACTTGAGTTGCTTTTGGAGTTGAGATAGCTCTATCAAGAATAGCTTTGTCATCTTTCGCCAAAAACGATCGCACGGAAGTAAACCGCGTGATAGTCTGAGCTAGATGCATTTACGATCTGTCAATACCAATTTCTATGAATTACTTTTCGACCAATTATTTCTATACATAAAACAAATATATAGTTCAATACTTTTGGGTGGAAAAGCTCATTGCTAGATAGACTTTGTCGCTGGTAATCGAGAAAGCCAGTTGTACTTTAGATGAAGGAGACATGAGGCGATGAATTCTGGTCGACTGGAAACTTTCGAATTGGTCTTGCGTTGGCTCTGGTGCAATCTATCTTGGAAATAATTGGAATCTTGAACTTGCATAAAACGCTTCTATTCTTGATGACTGCTTTGCCACTCTCCTATAAATACCACTATCATGTCTTCGATCCGCACGATGACTGCTTCCCCAGAATGTCTATCCTGTGTCGTTTGTTCTCCGTCACATCGCTTTGCTGTGGATTCCCCGATCACGTCTATTCGAGAAGCTCATTTTCGTTTGGATCGGTGTCCGTCTTTCAACTACTCTCTACGCCGGACAAAGAAATACAAGCCTAGGAGTCACTCAAGACTAAGTCTTGCTGCAACGATTACCAATGACAATCTTTAGATCCAAGGAAGAAAAATTGTGGGTCTATAGTTTAAGAGGAAATATGAAAGGCGTTCGGAAAATGATCAAGAGTGGTGCGGATGTGAATCGAGGACTTAAACAGTACTACGAGGAACTGCCGTTGCATCTAGCAGCGGATCGGGGCAATGTCGAACTCGTTAAATTTCTTTTAGATAATGGAGCAAAAGTTGATGCAAGGTGTCTCCGGAAGCGTACCCCACTGCACAGAGCTTCACGTGTTCGAAATGTAGCTGCTGCAAAGCTGCTAGTAGAAAATGGAGCTGATGTGAATGCAGAAGATATTCATAAGGCAGACTCACTCCTTTTTACTATGTACCGTCGCAACGTTGAGGTTGCGAGGCTGTTAATTCAGTGGGGAGCAGATGTAAACCACCAAGATAAAGAAGGTCATACCGCATTGCACGAAGCTGCTTCACGCAATCATTATCCGAGTGTTAAACTTCTACTCGAAAATGGTGCCGATGTCACAATCGTAGACTTTCATCGCCGAACAGTTCTGTATGAATTAACTGACTTGGGACAAGAGCCAACTATGAAAGCTTTCATACTACTTGTGGAATATGGAGCAAACATGCATGCTTTAGACGACCAAGGCAGGCCACCCTTACACAAATTCATTCTTTGTGAAGGCAATGGAAATTTCTATGAAATCGCCTTGTACCTCCTAGCCCGAGGTGTATCAATCCGATATGAGAGTGATGTTGGTCAAAAATACTTATGCACGGCAGTTGCACATGAATCGCGAGCATTAGTTTGTGCATTGTTAAAACAAGGAGCAGATCCACTCGTAAGTGCAACTGATGGTAAAAATGCTATGGAAATTGCCATTGATAGGCCGACTGCAAAGAATTGGATGCCTCTCATGGAATCGTTCTCGACTTTCGATAAAGCCATGGCGAGCGAAAATGGTGCTGCTGTCCAGGGTATTTTACGTCGGTCGATGATTAATGAGTCAGTGAGTGATATGATTACAAGATATGACGAGGTGAAAAATGCTGGGGATGTTCTTATGAACTCGGAGTGGAAACGTACACTCACTTGTGTCGTACACGATCATAAAGTCGAGATACTGTACTTTGCGTTCAAGACAGATGACACCGACAAGAGAAATGCTATCTTTAAGTGGATCAACGACAAGAACTGGATTCAATCAGCGGCATTTTCGGATGGATCTACCTTGATGCAGCGTGCCGTGACCTGTATCAACTTCGATGCAATGGAGCGTATGATACTTTATGAAGTAAACCCGTATAAAGATACCAACGACAATCAGTGGGTGTGGGAGGCAGCAGAAAGTGAGTTTTTAAGAGACAAAACGCGAGACAAGGTCATGGAGATCATGAAGATCCAGTATGCAGAGTACGTTCACAAACTATCTAGGAGTCAAGACATGGCAACGCTGGGTTATACCAAGTTACTTCAATCGATGCTCTACTTTTCCACGTCTCTAAACGACGTTAGCCTCATCGTGAATATCTCTGTCTGCAACATGCAACCAGAAGCGATCAAGTTGCTCAGCCAAAGATGTCTGGAAACGGTAGTTCGCCGCCGCTTAGTCTATGAAGATCATGATCCAGAGCATCTTATCGCAATCCTGTCAGAGATGAGAGAGCGCAACTACATTTTAGAAAGCCAAAGTAACGCTTATATCGTGAGAGCAATGAAATTTAATCTGGAGAACCCAACATGGGCTCAACGCATGAAAGCTGCCATTCAGAAGATCGATGGACATTTGGCATCTACGAGCAATAGGATTGAGACCCTTCAGAGCAGTTTTAAGGGACTTGTGACAGCTCTAGAAGAAAACGAGAAGATGGAAGCGACGAAGGAGAAGATTTGGGTGACCATATCACTCACGTGTTCATCTCTCGTTCTTTTCGGAGGACAAACAATCAAAAAGATCTTGGAGCCTGTGGTGTTTATGAAAGACCCGGGTCTTATACTGGAAGCCTTCACAGACTCTTCTCAGGGTGTTGTTGAAGAGCCATTGATCAAGGATGAACTAAAACGAGTACTTGAAGAGGCTGCCATTCCGCCCGATGAATTCGTAGTTAAGCTGCAAGAAGTCAAAACCATATTTGGCGATAAAGACAAGGATGCTTCTATTACGGCATGTATCAATGAGGTTGAAAAGCTCAGTGGCAATGCAACCAATAATTCTTCACGCACAGTAGAGAAGTTCGAGGTAATGGACGAATGAAGCTGTGTTAATGTTCTTTTCTACTAAGGTTACCATGTTAAAAAGGAATAAATATAAATCGATAGCATCAATCCAGTAAAGGTGACACGAAGAGTACTGGAAACTTGAGTCAAATTTGCATGTGAGGTGGCGTGAAGATGACTATGGCAGTGTGCTGCTAGGCAAGGAAAGAAAAAATGTAGACAGCTGTACTGGCCATAAGAGCGCATCACCATTCGCGTGGAGATTGAAGTCTATGCCCGTCTATTTGGCTCAGGTTTGCAAAAAATACTTGTGGGAGCATCCGTTCCAGTCTGCTGTCTACAACAGTGTAGACGGCAAGAATAGTGATGCAACTTGTTCAAACAATTCTCGGAGGGTTCCAGTATCAATGACAACATAAACGTTTGAGTGAACGAAGACCATATAAAATAAGCACGAGCGAACAAGGACTGCTTAACACTGGTATGAACATCAGGGTATGCAATTTTCCCCGTCCAAATTTCCATCCATTTCCGTATATCATGGCTATAATCGAAAGAGCTAGGAAATCAGACTACTACTTGAGGGCAAATTGTCAGTGTGCCTAAAATCCAAGCCAGCAACATAACCAAAAGCTTGCAAGAATAGAAAGGGCCGTGTTCGTTGAGTAGATAAGCAGATATTATGGAAACAAACAAGGATGAAGTTTAAAAGGAACCAATACCTCAGTCTCTGGCGGTTCGTTCTACTAATACATTGATATTCACCTTTGCATTCCTATCCACATATATTGTCCATTTCTCTTTCATGTCTTGACGGGAATCGTGTCGAGCGTATCCTCAAAGCCCTTCAGGTTGAAGTGTCATTCGATTTACTTGCGCTATTGAGCTATTTGCCATTTCACTGGGACGGTGTACAGTGTGAGTCGCAAATATCGATCAATTATTTCATCGACCACTGTACTATGCCTGTTCCGAAAGAATAGCGAAGAGCTCAATAGCGCAAGTAAAGCGAAGAGCTCATCAAGTGAAGCAACTGTTTCGCGCGCTTTTTTCAAATTTGCACACTTCGAGCACCAGGCATGCCTTAAAGTCTTCTCGAAGATCGATTTCTCATGATTTCGTCAAAGACGAACGATCATTGGCTTTTGTGCCCCCAGTTTGGCACAAAAGCTATATTTTAATGCTACGTTAGGTTTCCAATGGCAAGTGGCAAAACAAGATCGGCTATTCTTAGCGAACGCGAAGTTGCCGGATTTTACTAGCATAAATAGAATTACAACATGCGAATCCCAGTTTTGCCAAATCGGTATTCAGCGCGATGACGGTCTAAATATAAGCTGATAATTTTAAGTTTCCCATTTACGTTTCCATGCAGCGCTTGAATAAGACACAAGGTATCCGTTATTGCCTTATGATCTCAGCCACCGTCCTCGCCACCATTTCCTCATGACCAGATTGCAAGATACAATTTCGGTCGAGGCTACCTGACTCGGTGCTTTATTGCCGAACTTACACTATAGTGCATCAACCAAAGCAAGTCCTTACCCGAATAAACTTATGGAAACCCGCACAGTGGAACTCGTTGACCAACCAAGAGAAATGCATGAAGGCAGGAAGGAACAGATTAAGGGCAAGCGAGATACGATTAAACTAGCGCTTGAAGCTGATGTCGGAGAGATAGCTGGCGCGATCAAAAAGTCTCCGAGTCAAGACCGATCTGGGTCATTCCTTTATGAAAAGATGAAAATTAACCAGTCGGTACTATCACAACGCAATCAGCGAAAGAATTATGAAAGAGCAGCGTTGTCCATGAAGGCTATGCAATATTCGTCCTTCGTTCCAGTTCAATCTAAATCAGATGATGAAGACGACCACGACTGTGACCTCGAAGAGCTACCTGATGACGGTCCGACACTATTTGGGCCTCCAAACTTTACCGGCCAAGAAATAGGAAATCTCTTAGCTTGCCCACAAGAAGACGATGAAATCTTGAGCGTATATCAAGCTGTGGGCAGTACTCGCATCGGGTATATGATTATGGTTCTATGCCTCGGCCTTTTGATGTTCTTCTACCGCACGTCTCTTAGCGTTCAGAAAGATTCTCCAACCTACTAAACTGCCACCACCAGAACTCCGAGTACATGACTCTAGCTCAGAACGTAACCTGGGAATTAAATTCAGTCATTGCATAACTTTGATTTTTATGTCTAAATATTTCATAATGAAAATTTCTTTAGCATATTAAAGGTCATCTTTATCTATAGACTCTATGCTTCCTCGTTTAGGAAGCTCATGAAATGCACGAGTACGTGCACACTCGGGCAAACTTCGATATCATGTATGGTACAGTAGTGGTACAACACATCATCTTTCGCGCCATTTTTGCCATTTCCGTCCGTTTATCTGCCAAGTCTAATGCTTTGGGTCGACAAGTACCGCCCTGACGCTCTGTCGTCGCTCGATTACCACCCAGACGTGACGAAGCGCCTTAAGAACCTTGCTATAGCTGATGATTTGCCACATTTGCTCGTCTATGGACCCTCCGGAGCCGGTAAAAAGACGCGGATCATGGCGCTTTTGCGTGAATTATACGGCGACGGTGCCCTCAAGGTAGTTTATAGCGCTCATCTTTCTCCTTTATCAATCATATAAATATCCTTGGTGCATGTAGGTTCGATTGGAACACAAGTCGTTTAAAGCAGCAGGCAAGAGCACGAAAGTAGAAATCACGACCGTAGCAAGCAACTATCACATCGAGATGAACCCATCGGATGCTGGTAATAGCGACCGTCTCGTCGTTCAGGAAGTCTTGAAAGAGATTGCACAGTACCATTTAGCCGACACGCACTCTCGACGTCAATTTAAAGGTACGTCCGTTTTCACATTACGAGACGAAGGACTATATTAAACACCTCTTTCTCTAGTCGTATTGCTCACAGAAGTGGACCAATTGAGCAAGAATGCACAGCACGCATTGCGTCGAACGATGGAAAAGTACACGGCAACCTGCCGATTAATTCTAAGCTGTAACAATCCGTCGAAAGTCATTGATCCACTACGCAGTCGATGTCTTGGCATTCGTGTCGGAGCTCCAACCTCTACTGAAGTAATTGAACTCAGTCATATCATTCTCAACGATACTCAGTCAATGTATATCTAGATATGCAGTATTCTGGAAAACGTCTGCCGGCAAGAAGACCTGGCGTATGATGCCACGCTCGGCAAAGAGATTGCCACCAAGAGCGAACGCAACTTGCGCCGAGCGATCCTTATGCTAGAAACCTGTCGTGTCCAACAGTAGGTCTTTGTATCTAGCTATCTCAAGGGACGTCGAAGCTCATGTATGTGCTAGATACCCATTCACACCGGATCAACAGATCCAATTACCAGCATGGGAAGAGTATGTGTGCAAGTTAGCCAAGCTCGTGCTACAGAATCAGTCTCCTGGCGCGTATGTTTCATACCTACAAGTTTCCATAGATCACGCCATCAACCTTGTTGTATATAGAATCCAAGACGCACGTGCAATGTTGTATGAGTTACAGGCGAATTGCATTCCATCCGAAGTTGTACTCAAGGTACACATATCTACCGTATGCACGAAAAAGATAGGAAGGATTAATCTGACTACAGGTGTTGTGCCGAGAGTTGATGACTCGACTCGACGATGACTTGAAGCATGAACTCATGCAATGGGCAGCCTACTATGAGCACCGCATGCAGCGTGGTGCCAAGGACATTTTCCAATTCGAAGCGTTCATCGCCAAGTTCATGACGCTCTACAAGAAGTTCCTATTAGAACTGTACATGTAAACAAAAAGAATGGACACCTTGTCATTTGTCACAGCACAAGTACTGCATCCTGGTTAGGCAATAGCATATGATCCTTTACCATCTGTGTATCCGCTGTTGAGTGCATCCTACCCATCTTTCACGTCATTTCTACTTCTGATTGACTACTGGTCACTGCTGCATTTGCTTGACTACTGATCATGGTGCGTTTCGAACTACCCGTGCTCGCGTTGCTAGCCCAAGCGGCCTATGGAGCCGAGACCGAGTGCTCGAACTGGTCCGAGTTGTACCAAAAGGACTTGGATGGCGTCTGTGTGTGCACTGAAGAGAAGTGTGATACCGTCTCGAACGAGTACAAGAAGATCAGATCAGGTCAAGTAGGAGTCTTCCGAACGACGAAAGCTGGAGACCGACTTACGTACTCTGTTGTCGACGTTGATGAGGAACCAGTGGACTCGCCGGACTTTACTATCGATGTCTCGACAAAGTACCAGGAGATTCTTGGTTTCGGCGGAGCTTTCACGGATGCCGCCGCGATGAACGTGTACAATTTGTCTTCTGCCCTCCAGACCAAGTTCTTCGACTCTTACTTTGCTGAAGATGGACTCGAGTACTCGATGGCTAGAGTTCCGATCGCTTCCACGGACTTCTCCACGTCCATCTACTCGTACAATGATGTTGCGGGTGACCTCGAGATGGAGAACTTTTCCATCGACGTTGACAAAGAGCCCAACTCCCGTAAGCTGACGATGATTAAGGAAGCTCTAAAGCTACGCTCGGACCTACGTATGTTCGCATCGTCGTGGGCACCACCGGCGTGGATGACGACGGAGAACTCGACGCTGAACTGTGACGTTATTGGTGAACCTGGTGAAGAGTACTGGGAAGCGTTGGCTCTCTACTATTCCAAGTTCTTCACCGAGTACGCCAAGGAAGGTGTGGACTTCTGGGGCATGACCGTCCAGAATGAACCGGAGAAGCAGCCACTGCAGTCGAATGAATGGCAGAGCCTGCGTCTGAGCCCCGAGACTGAACGGGACTTTATCAAGAAAGACCTTGGACCTCGCATGAAGAAGGATCACCCGGATCTAAAGATCATTGCTCACGATGACCAGAAATCCAGTCTCATGTCTCGTGATGCCATGTTCAAGGATGAAGAAGCGAGTGCCTTCATCTCCGGTGTCGCAGTGCACTGGTACTTTGACTTGGACTTCTTCTTCGCTGGACTCGGTGGTGACTTCGACAAGCTGGAAAAGTTCCACAAAGAGTACCCGGACAAGTTCATTTTGGCAACGGAAGCGTGCGAAGGATACCTTCCAGACATCATCGGCACTGGTGCTGGTGTCAAGATCGAAGACACAGAGAAGTTGTGGTACCGTGCGCAGAACTACGCGAGAGACATGATCCAGGACTTGGCCAATTACGCTGGCGGATGGATGGACTGGAACCTTGCGCTGTCTGCTGGCAGCGGAGCCAACAACGATGACGGTTATGAAGCCGGTGGACCGAACTGGGCTGGAAACTACGTCGATGCTCCTATCCTTGTGGATGACCGTACCGGTAAGGAGTTCATGAAGCAGCCCATCTACTACGTTATGGGTCAATTTGCCAAGTTCTTGCAGCCTGGAACAGTGCGTGTGGAGATCAAGAAGCTCAGCGGTTTGATTAGCTTTATCAACGTGGACTACACGGCATTCGTGACGCCCGAGAATCGCGTCATTGTCATCTTCTCCAATCGCCGAAACACAGACTTCACGGTCAAATTGGAGCAGCCGAACAAGCAGACCGTCACGGTGCACCTGCCTGCCAAAGCCATCCAAACAATTGTGCTTCCGTCCTCTGTTCTCAACTAAGCTCCTTTGGTCCAAGTGGTCATCCCAGCTATAAATCCATCGGATCAATCTTCATAGCTGAAGCTGGAAGCGAAATTGAAGCGAGATATGGTAATTGGATAGTCGTGACACGAATGCACTCTTTTGAATTTTGATATCATTTGTGTTTCTTTGTTTGCTCTTAATCGTTTTGTCTGGATTTGTGTTGATACATTTACTCTAGAATTGGCTCCGCGAACGAGAATACTAACTGGTAGTATTACTAAGTTATGGATCAAGTTGGAAACGAAATCCACCTTTACCCAGATCAAGAGACGAGTGCTCAAAATTAAAACAGCATACCTTCTTTTACTATTGCCATCACTAAAAGCGCTCTACAAGCAATAGGAGACAAGAAATAATGACATGGATTAGATTTGCAGGCAACTTTCGATCGCATAAAGTGCATGTTTAGCTACGGCAGCGTGAAAACACATCAAACGCAATGAATACCACACAATCAGGCCGTAAGTCGCCTGTTAAGATAAGATAAGCTAGCTCAATAAACTTCCAATCATTTGCAGCAACAACGATGCATTTAAGCTATGTTCGTTGAGCAGATAATCCGGTAGTATGCAAGGCATTCAAGGCAGTATGAAAACAAACATGGATGAAGTTTAACAGGAGTCAATGCCTCAGTCTCTGGCGCTTCCTTCTACTAATATATTGATATTCACCTTTGCATTCCTATCCACATATATTGTCCATTTCTCTTTCATGTCTTGACGGGAATCGTGTCGAGCGTATCCTCAAAGCCCTTCAGGTTGAAGTGTCATTCGATTTACTTGCGCTATTGAGCTCTTCGCTGTTTTACTGGGACGGAGTACAGTGCGAGTCATAAATGTCTTT